>CABFOQ010003346.1:22804-66337 GCA_900660455.1 Gephyroberyx darwinii | reverse complement strand
CCCTGCGGCCCAAACCCCGCAGCAGAGACTCAGAAGAGGAGAGCCAAGAGGGAGACGCCTACCACAACTGGTCCAACCACAGCGCCGAGATTGCACGGTAAAGTAAAGCAAAGACCATTTGTTTAAATATCACAAGTGGAGTTTTATTTACGTGCAGATACTACCATGATTTCAAAAGGTTGCCACACTACCACAGAGAGCAAGGGTTTCACATTCTGAGGAAAGTGCGATCGTCCTGTGGGTCGTCCTTGTAACATCTGTTTTGTTGTGTTGCCATCCTGGTAGGTTGAGTCAGGACCTGGCTAAAGACCTAGCTATCTTGGCCAGAGAGATCCATGATGTGGCTGGTGATGCTGAACCCCAGAGCTCAGGAGTGGAGATCAACACACCCGTCTCCACTGTGACTGCTCACGAAGAGGTATGTCAGACAGCGTAGGACATACCTAGCCAAATGGCCAATTCTTGTTGGCAAATATGTTAAAGACTGAAAGCCTTAATCAAAAATTTGCTAAATGTGAGCTTTATGATTTTCCTTTTTACTTTCAAGCACAAACTGTTTCCTTATTCATTATACTATGGAAAGAGGAAGTATGGATCAGTGCTCTAATTGTAGATTCCTATTGTACAGCCCTCTCCTGTGGTTATCTAGTCAGATCAGGTACAGCTGTATGATGTGATGTCCCTTCCTATCAAAATTTAACATACCCATCTATGTCTCGATCACTAAATGTATCTTGAATGGGCAGATCACTCATCTGTGGCCTGTGTAGACCATCACATTAATTTGTATGGTCTTATCTCCCTGCTTTGTTTGCACATCAGTCACAAGAGATTGTTTCTGCTGTCCACCAGACTAAGGTTTAGAGTCTTGATTGTGTTGCAGTTGGTTCAGCGCATTCCAGAGGCTGGACTAAACTACCAGAGAGTCCCACCGAGTTCTGCTGCTGCGAGGGAACCTGACCAAAATTTGAGTGACCACGAACCGAACTCCAGGCAACGGGGTTGGAACAGAGAAGAGGTCTGCACACTATGTTGCTTCACCTCATTTAAAAGAAAAAGTCTATTAGTTCTGGTGTTGACACATCTCACCTCATCATTTTTTTCCTCTCCAGGTCATTGTGGATAATCTGATGCTGAATCCAGTGTCTCAGATTTCCATGGCCATCAGACAGAACACTGAGCAACTAGCTGAGAAAATCAAGTATGATGTTTAGCACACATACACATCTCAGACTTGCATAAATATCTTTCATTCCCATGTCCAATCAGGATTTGATGAGAAATGTGTATTAATCCCCCCTGATAACCAGTCTCTGTATTGAGCATGTAATCTGTTTGACTATGTGTAACTCTCTGACTGAGTTAGCACACAGTCTGATAGCCCGAGTAACAATGTGGGACTGAGAGTTTTTTGTGTTGTCAGATGTAGCTACAGTTTGTTCTTGATTGATTTACTGTAATTTTACTACTACTACTAATTTTACTAAGTCACCGGGATTGAGGTACACTATCACTGAACTTTATTTGGCATTGTGTTCATAGGGTATTGTTCCAGGACAAGATGGATGTCTGGGAAGAAATTGAGGCAAAGATCAATTCTGAAAATGATGTCCCTGTCCTCAAAACATCAAACAAGGTTTGTGACTCCACTCCATTTTCAAGCTAAAGGCATTGCAGTTATTGATGTTTGTTTCAGCTCGGTGTCACATCTGTATTTCAGGAAATAACATCTATCCTGAAAGAACTCAGAAGAGTTCAAAGACAACTTGAGGGTGAGACCCGCTTATATATATTATACATCTTTATCTTCTTCATAATGCTTTTGTAGAATGAATCCAAATTGTCTGCTAAAATACCTGCATTTTCCTTTTCCCTATCCAGTCATTAACACCGTCATCGAGCCCAGTGGGCAGCCTGGAGTAGCCAAGGCGTCTGCTCGTGTGGCCACCTCCTCGACTGGAGTGCGACCCTCCAGACCTCCCGTCAGAGACTTTAGAACGGTCCACTCGGCCTCCCATCGCGGTGGAGGGCCCAGGCCCAGTGAGAGTGTCAGGAGAGCGGCTGTGACACCAGATGATGTCAGAGAAGGTTATTTGGTCTGAGGTCTGACACAGAGGTTCGCCCACTGCTGTGCATCTGCTGCCTCCCCACAAATCCAGGTGCCGGACTATTGCGCACAGGATGAAACCAAGAGGGGGAAGTGAGAGTGTATACACCCAACTGTGTGACCTACAGCATATTAATACACATACACAACTGCACTGTGGGCACTACACACCTACACTGTGTACTCAGTGGTGTAAGACGAGGCCTGCACTAAACACCCTTACGAGATGCTCTGTCGGAGGCCTAGAAATGAGGTGACGATTAAAGGAGGGATAGCTCTTGGCCACGTTGGTGCCATAATACCTCCATTGACTCACTTCTGCAAGGCCTCCAATCTATACTTGATTATTTGTGTGTTAGAGATTGACATCTCATTATTTGCCAATGATATGACCAATGTTGTTGATGTTAAAAGCATACTGTAATTTTCTTAGTGTAATTTAAAACCAGCCTGTGTATAATCAACTCAGGAACATTTGGTAAAAATCATTATTATTAGGGCTGTTTTAATAAATCAAGATTTCTATGTTCAGTGACAAATCACATTTTTGAGGAAATCCTAGTTAATTGACATTTGTTTTGAGTAGAAAGAACTGCAGTAACACTTTGCAGATCTGACCGTACTGTATATATACAGTAAGTACCCTTTGTGGACCAGATTTATTGGTCAGTGTGGTATTTAAAAGGAACATGTATAGGCTGTTTGACAGTTTGACAGAATTTTTGCTCTCTTATAAGACACTTTGTCATTTTGTAATCCAGAATATGACATGAGTTTGGGAGAGAGTCTGTAGTCACTAGTGCCAGACCAGTAATTTTTATATACACATTTGAGATATGTCATGGTGAGCCAATTTTGTGCTTATTTTTTCTGTTAAGATTCCAATTGCAATCAACTCTGTCTGGTCCTTCTGCAGTAGCAACACTACATATTCTCTCCAACTAGAAGTGAAAATCCCTCAGGAATGTGCGGTTGAATGGAAGGAGGGGCTTAGTGCATGGCTACAAGATGAATATTTAGTCACCTGGCAACAGCAAACTAATGGCTGCAAAACCAGAGTAGTGAGGTGAAGTTTTCCAGTCATGTGTTTTTATTTGTCTGACACGGTTGAGTGATCAAAGGGCTTACTCACTATTGGATTTTGGATTTTCATTTCCCATGCCTGTAGAACACAATTAGTTGCTGAGATTTGGCCAAAGATGACCACTAAACATCTGTCAGAAATGATTCTCAAGCTTCTCCTCGCCTGTGTTCTTCAGTGGGACACCCTCCCTTATTTTGCTACTGAGCACGTCACACTACACCTGAAGCTATACATTGTTGTCAGAAGGGCTGTTTGAGTACTTTGGCAAGAGTTTTAATGATAATGTATTTGTATTAATGATGAAGTTGACCATATAAATTGTGGCAGTTGTAAATCTTGATTATTAGCTGAGGCGTTTCTTGTTTAGTGTGTAAATATCTGAAGATATGTCCTAAAAAATACCTCTCCCATCTTGTATTTTGCACTAATGTAGTACAACAGTGTCCCCTCAACCATATATGCTGCAAACCTTTACTCTCTTCTAACAAAGAGGGAGGATGTCATTTCACCTGTAAAAGATTGTAAGCGTTTCATGCTGTTGAAGGTTGGAGCATTGAAAGCAGCCCAGTACACCAAGTGATTTCCTCTTCCCAATCTAGTTTGTACATATGATTGTAATTTGGAAGTCCTCTGAGTGCCACAAAGCCGTCTGGGATAATTTTTCATACAGCCAAGTACACTGCTTGTTTACAAAGTCAGACTCAAGCAAAAAAAGAAAAAAAAGGAATGTTTGACTTTTGGAGACTCTGGCTCCTGCTGCTGCTGTTCTTCTTTGGGATAGTGTTTCCCCCTTTGCTTTACTCCATGTAAGTCCAAGCTAAGTCAAAGAATGTAATCTGTCTCTGAGTGTCAGGTTTTTGTCCCGTTTTGTTATTCAATGTGTTTCCTGGACTCCTCACCCAGAATTATTTCTTTTTGATCTGTTCTTCCTCAGCGTTCAGTGTCGTTCTCAGTTTGACTGGTTATTTGTGTAAGTTGTGTAAGTTGTTGCATAAGATAGATGATGATGATTCCACTTTTTCTAATAAATTTGATTAGTAAATCTGTTTGTTTTTGTCATTTTGTTCACTCACGGTTCATTATTTATTTTTAAGCAATTACACATCTCAAAACATGAAATGAGAGTTAAAACAGGAACTGTGTCTTCATATAACAAACACCATACATTTTACTTTCAATTCAGTTTCAGTGTGGAGGAGTGCTAGAGGAAGGAAAAAGTTTGTGCTCTATTGTTCAGAGCTCTTCTGCGCAAAAGGAACTACCTGCCGACTGCCTTGTGTAAGTTTGTTTTACTTACTTTTATACAACACAATGCTTTGGAAATCATATTATCTGGACTTTTAATTTACTGTGAAATGTACTCCACAACAAAATTGTGATAGATGTTATGATCATTAATAGGAAAATCAAAATGTAGCTTGGCTATAGTGTATCAGTGGTTATTTTTCCGACTTGAACTTGAATAGGTCAGGACCATCTGGAGGGGAAAATGAACACTCCTTACGAAAACCTGCATGACAGTTATGTTTCAAACAAAAGGGTAGGAACCTGTACATCAAGCATCAATGTACCAAGCATCCAGTTACCGTTTTGTTTATTACACATTTGTTTTGACTAATTTTATCATTTGACATCTTTCATAATGTAATGTTTCTGTATGTAGAATCGCACCAGTTTTGTGGCAATAGCTCTGGCGGTGGGTTGTTTGATTGTTGTGGGTATACTGCTGGCCATCGTTGTGTTGGAGAGACCTAAATCCAAAAGCCATAAGACACTTCCTGAGGATACTGGACCTGATGAAGGCAATTTCTCTACAGACCAGTGCAGGTCAGACAGGGCTTGTTGAATCATTGGGGATAAAGCTTTGATTGTGTGTCTGTACATGCAAAAGTATTTTGTCAGTTGTAGCCAATGCAGAGGATGAGATGTGCATGTATTCAATGTAGTGTCCCTACTTCCTATGCTGCCATTGGGTTGACACGTACACTTCAGCCTCCAGAGAGTCCATTCAGCAGATGCCATTGTTTTATCCCTCAGGATGACCCTTGTGGAGAGCATCCCTCTGCATGTGAAATATGAAGCAAATGTCACCCTTGGGATCCCTCTGGAAAAAGCCTGGAACGATCTTATCTCCATGGCAACCGAACAAATAGATGTAGCCTCTTTCTATTGGACTCTAACTGGTGAAGATATCAATGTCAACTCCTCCTCTGATCTACCGGTGAGTTGTCAAAAACATTGTTAATAAACATCAAAATAAGAGTCTATGTTGCATAAAAATAGATATTCAATGAGCCATGCTGCAGAAAGTAGCCCATAATGCTGTCAATTTGTTGTTGGCAGGGAAGGAATATTCTGGAGCAATTTAAAGCTTTGCCCTCCAGGAATGTATCTGTCCGAGTGGTGACCAGTGTTCCCTCCGTTCGAACAAACTCCACGGATTTAAAGATCCTGAGACAGAAAGGTTTGGAACTAATCCTTGACTAACCCTATGACTTATCATCTACATTCAGTGGAGAACATTTTTGATTGTGCTGCATCGTCTTTGTGGACTGCAGAAGAATTGCAGCCACCTTGGTGGCAGCTACTGGGTCCAAGTAAAATAGTAAGTTAAATAAAATTCAGCTCGCCTCCCCTCGGGTTCTGCTCTTCTCCTCACTGGTTGTCTGTAGGAGTTCAGGTGAGGAAGGTGAACTTTGGGCGCTTGACAAAAGGTGTCCTCCACAGCAAGTTCTGGATTGTTGACAGAAAACATCTGTTTATTGGAAGTGCCAACATGGACTGGAGAGCTCTCACAGAGGTAACGGCAGAGTCTACATTTGTAGGTGCTCATTTCTGAGCTTCAAACTAATTGTCTTGACAGTTTCTTAACTCACTTTTGATTTTCCATTGTAGGTAAAGGAACTGGGAGTAGTCATCTACAACTGTTCCAGTCTAGCAGAGGACCTCTATAAGATCTTCCAGTCTTACTGGGTGATGGGTCAGGCCAACAGCTCTCTGCCAGAGCCCTGGCCCTCAAAATATGACACAGCCATCAATGCATATCACCCCCTAGTGGTGGAGGATGATAACGTTTCTAGCAGAATCTACCTCTCAGTGAGTTCCTTAGGTTTCAGTCTCATTTCCTTGTTAGGGGACATGGCCCTGCTAATAAAAGAAGGATGAGTAATGTCTGAGAGAAATGGTTCAGTCACAATACAGCACATTTATCACAGTATCACTCTGGAAAACCACCTAACTTCTGCAAACCATCTCCACCACAAAATCAGATGTTTATGTATCACATGTAGCACATTTCCAGTTTTGTTTTTGGTGGTATTTCACATATGTGTCTCTCCCAAGGGTTCTCCTCCCTCGTTCTGCCCTCCTTCCCGGACCCAGGACCTGGAGGCGATTCTCTCCATCATCTCAGGGGCTGAACACTTCGTTGACGTAGCTGTCATGGAGTACTTCCCCACCACACGGTTCGAACATCCTCAAAGGTGAACTGCAAGGCCTGCAGAGGGAACACTTAAAAAATAAAATAAATATATATATATGTATGTATTATCTGTTTCCATCGAGCTATGCACTGCTTTGCCCTTATTTCCCCATGTTTGTTACTTCCATTCAACAGATACTGGCCAGTCATTGATGATGCCATTAGGAGGGCTGCAGTTGAGAGGCATGTTAAGATCCGAATGCTGATCAGCTGTGGACGGGACTCTGACCCAGTCATGCTGCCCTTCCTTGAATCTCTAGCCTCAATGCACTACCCTAGCTGGAATATCAGTATCCAAGTAGTAAGACACAACATGAGGAGCATTCTGCTATAAATAAGTGTCTGACACTATCAGTGCTTTTGTCTTACCAGTGCTTTTGTGACTCTATTTCAGAAATTGTACATTGTGCCTGTGGGAAATCAGTCTGACATTCCATATTCCAGAGTCAACCATAATAAATTCATGGTGACTGATAAAGTAGCCTACATTGGTAAGTAACAGATTACACGTTCATGGTTGAGCTCAAATTGATCTGTATTCAAGTGTTCAGGATGCCCATGAATCAGCTAATGATTTACTGGCTGTGTTCTCCAGGTACCTCTAACTGGTCAGAGGACTACTTTTCGACCACAGCTGGAGTGGGTCTGGTGGTTTCCCAACATGCCCCTCAGTCTGTGTGGAAGACCGAGGCCTTACAGGGCCAACTCGGGGCAGTGTTTGAGAGGGACTGGCACTCCCAGTTTGCTGTGCACCTCGCTGACCTGAGTCACCACCCTGACTGCACACTAGCAAAAGGATAGAGTCTCATTTCACATTAATGAATACATTTTGTCATTCAGGCCATATTCAAGCCAGAGTGGTATTTTATGAAAGTGTTATCTTGATCTCAAAATCAGCATTTTACATTGATTTCTTCACTGATTGTGATATAGCCTGGGTAATTTGCATCATTATCCAATGCATGAATACTAAAGGCATAATATGAAGCATATTCTTTGAAGTGACTATGATAAAAATTGAGGATAAGTTCAATGAACAGTTTTATGGATGAGACTGTCACATAAAAACGGGCAAAACTGTACCAACTACATCATCAACTCAACAGCTGTCTGGCTTCACACCTTGATGCATGTCTAACTATAAATAATCCTTAATATGGGGGGGTTCTCTAGTGTGGAGTGTTGAATATGTTAATCTCATGGCATAGTGCATTGTCTATGAAATCCCTTGAAGTGTAAACATAGAGATCAACACACATGCATATGCATGTGCACACTAACACACAAATTCTTAGAATGTTTTTTTCTCTTTATTTGGAGCAATAGTGTACCATATACGGATGATAATTGTATGTAATTCATCATGAAATAAAAACATTCATAAAGCTATTGCATTAAATCAAATAATAATGAATAATAAATTTAAAAAAAAATTCAACCAATGTTTTACCGAAAGGAGACTTGGCTGTTATTTGTCTCCCTCCCAGTAGGTGGCAGTGTAATGAAACTTGGAGCTCCAGAGTAAGGGCACAGGGCGCCGGGCGGGGCTCCGTGTTGTAGTACGTGTGCTTCAGAGCGGTTAGCTTGCCTGCCAGTGAGCTAACGCTTCAGTTGAATTCAAGTGGAAATCATGGTGCTACTTGAAAATGATTCGGTAAGATACAAAAGAGAATGTCACATTTCGAGTGTTTTTGGTTGTATATTGTCCCACTTTGCTGTGTTTTTCTTGCTGCGTTGTAAACTTCAAGTCAACACTGCATTAGCGTTAACATTAGCTAGCTTGTTAACTAATACTGGCTAGCCAGCTGAGACTCATTGAGAAGTGAGTTATGCTCTGTGTTACCGCTGGTAAGCATGTAAGCTACTTTCTAGCTCGGAAACACTCATATTTTTGCTATGGCAGAAGTGGTTTGCCAAAATACATTACATATTTAAGAAGTTATGCTAACGTTTCGTACATGAGGTCAGTCATATAGCCTAAATATTGCTCTATATAGTTAACCATTCTTTGGGGGCAATGTAAACCGAATTTTGTATCTTTTCTAGTCACAAAATAATACGTTTGCATAAATATCTATCAGGTCCTTATTAGAACAACATAAAACCAACGAGGTTTTGTTTAACATTAGATCCTGTGCCGTTGAATTCAATCGCAGCGCACACTGAAAATTGTGAACGTTAGTCAGCTTAATTATAGTTGAACACTGCAGTAACATTGTCGTTGCCGGAACATTAATATCCGTCTTTGCTTTCCTTTCTCTAGTTTCTGACTGAACTCACACGGCTGTTCCAGAAATGCAGAACCTCTGGTAGTGTTGTCATCACATTAAAGAAATGTAAGTGTTTGGCTGCCAAAAATAATCGTTAGTTTAATCGGCTAAGAAGGCCCCGAGCAGCTCCTTCCCGACATCTAAACAGCTGGGACGGTTTGTGTTTTGCCTTCCAGATGACGGGAGGACCAAGCCAGTTCCCAGGAAGGGGCACGCGGAATCGTTTGAACCCGCAGACAACAAATGTCTCATCAGAGCGTCAGATGGCAAGAAGAAAATTAGCACAGTGGTGAGCAGCCATGTTCTTATGTTGGAGACTTCTGCTTCTCAGCTATTGATTACTTACACAAGTTGTTGATGCTGAATACCCTATTCTTTTATTTCCAGGTCAGCACCAAAGAAGTAATCAAGTTTCAGATGGTAGGTTTCCTTTATAACAAAAATGCGAAAATGGAAAGTTTTTATTTCAGTGTGGTAGGAAAACCGTATCAGTGGGGGTGACTTGAGTGTAGCACTTCTCTCTTGATTAGATGATCTTGATGTTGACATACATGATGAGCAAGCCCGTTATTCAAGGTTGTTGTTTTTTTTTTACTAGCCTTGCTGTTTCGTAATAGGTTTCTTGGATAAATGGGCTGTAGAGGTAGAATTGTAAGTTACTGCTGTTGTTTATCAATACACTTGATTTTTGAAGTCTTTTATTTAAAACTTTGCAGGCATACTCTAACCTCCTCAGAGCTCACATGGATGGACTTAAGAAGAAAGATAAGAAAAGCAAAAGCAAGAAAACCAAAGCCACCCAATGAGCAAGAGACTCTCACATACCTTGGGTACCTAGACTGGCCCGTACCATCTGAGGGAGTGGCGGGGGGCTTCAACTGGTGTGTAGCCCCCCTCCAGCTTGCCTCATTCTCCTGAGGCCTCAGAATCACTGTTTGTCCATCTAGTGACTGCTTTGATATCATGCTGTCGTTTGCACGATAATGTCTCATCCCTGGCCATTCAGTGCCATCGGTGGATTGGAACACAACAGCTGAGGATTTGTAATACTCGTAGAGGATGCAGCCGGTCCACTTAATTGAATCACCACACCCTGTACCAACATCTCTGCTTTGGAACCAAGTTATCAACAGCCGTGTTGCTTTCGGAGTGGCCAAAATGATGGAACCCAATGATGAATTGCCTTTCATAATATTTCATTTAATTGTTATTGTCCCTATTTATATTCTATTAAGGCTAACCAATGAGTTGTATTTGCATGTGTCAATTTGACTGCATCTCCAAACAGATTTGATTTTAAAAAAAATTTAATGAGAAATTTAAGCATAGGAATGTGCAAATACAAACTAAATACAACCACATAGTGATGCCACATTATGACAACTTTTTTTTATTTTTAAACCAATGTGAAAGTATTTGACTTGGCTTCATATTAGAGATAAAAATCTCTCGTATATTCTTTAGTAGAATGCTACTTTCTGTTGTGTCCTTTTTTTGAACCACAGATGTATGCAGAGTTCATTTTTGTAAGGCAATCTGTCAAAGTAACCCTCTTAAGTTAAACCTCTATGAAATGCACAGTATAGCATAACATAATGTGGTTAATTCAATTGTAAATAGCATATCACTTTGGGAGGAGCTCATGATTGAGTTAAATGAAACAAAATGAACTCTGTTAATAAAGTAGTACATTTACCGAAAGGCGTATTTGATTTCTGAATACAGAGACAGCAAAGTTTTGGTTGTAAATCTAACAATGTTCTGTTTACCCCAATTACAAGGCAGGTACAACTACAGCCGGCATATTTTGTCATATTTGTAGCGTCTCGTCATGACACAGTGTGTCTAAATCATTTAATTGGAGTACAGCAGATTTTAAGTTGAGAAATAAAGTGCTTTGTTAAAATGAACTGCCTTTTTCTTCAGTGTGATAAAATGGCAAACATTTGAGAGAGGTTACCCAAAGGACAGACTGGTCTTCCTCTGCCATTCTTTACAGCAGCTACTGTGTGGTAAACATGAGCAATGTAGGAAATGAGAATAAATACACTATATACATAGCTGTGCCACATTTCTGTGTTATTTTGTTAAAACAGTCTGTTGAGGTATGGCTTCTCCAGGGGTCTCATAGGGCAGTGTTCCTCTTGTCTGGTCTCTCCTTTGGGGAGGCTGCTGGGTGGCGGTCGGTCTCCTCCTGGTATCCCTGCTTCATTAGGCTGGTCACATACAGGAACAGGGTCTGGATCAGAAACAACACAGTGAAGTGGGTCAGGACACACTATCATAGATGTATGATTTACAAAAAAAAGGTTGAAGTTTTTTCAACCACTAGAGAGCAGTAGAGCAGATCCTTTATGGTAGATAAACAAACAGAAAAGTGAAGTACCTACAAATAAAATATAGAAATATATTTTTTTGCAGATTGAATCATTTTGCAACCCTCTGTGGGGTCCTGCTTCCCCCGGCTGAGTGCTCTACACTATATTTCACCAAATTCATTGATGATGCAGGGTTGCATTTATTATGTAATTCCAAAACCTAAAAGCAGCAGTTATTTTTGAGCATTGCTGCATTAATAATGCAAGGGATCTTGATGTGACATAACATAATTTGACATCGCCATGTTCTGCTTTCTGAATGTATTCATTTATGGTTCAATGAGATGTACATTTTCACATCAATCAAGCCTGCGTTGCACTGGTTTTCATCTTGACATGTTCTGTGACGCATTAAGAGATGTGCAGAGCTCTGGCTCTGACGCAAGCTAGACACAAACAATCATACAATGCTATTGGCATGACACCCATCAAGCATACTTCACAAGGCAATGACACATGAGGGGTTGCCTGGACTGGTCTTTGACACTACAGAGGTCAGATAGAGAGAGTGAATGATGCTCCTTACCTTCCATGCCTCCTCCAGCTCAGCGGTCCATCTCTCCTTCAGAATGGGCTGGACGGCACAAATGAATTCTGCTCCTACGTACTGGAAAATAATTCATCCTATATGAGGACCTTAGTAATATTATGCTGTGGTAAATAGTGTCCAATTCCTGTCATTCCATAGTGTTATTGTATGAGTAAACTGATAAACAGTACAAGTGCTTTATTTCATGTGTTTGATCTTGTGCAGTTTTGGGAGTGCTTCAGTTCATTCAGCTGGTTTGTTAATAGAGATCTGAGCACATGGGTGAGACTGATAGTGAACTCTCAGTTGAAATTGGAGGATGCGCACTCCACCATGAACAAGCTAGTGTGGTTCAGCACCATGGGGATTATCAAGGTCTTACACTGTAGTATTTAGGTGGGGCATTGTAACGATAATGGCTTTTTCCAAGCTCCAGAGCCAGAGCCTCCAGTCGCTCCAGCTGGTCCAGTCGGGCCACGCTCTTCTCAATGAAGGACATCACCCTGATGGAGGCCGAGAAAAGAAGACGCAGGGTGAGTTACCTAGCCTGGCCTACCAGATAAACATGGATTAGATTCAGCATTGGGTGACCATAAACTGATATGCTTCCACTGTGGATAGAACACTTATTTGTTGAAAGGATATTGACCTTTGAAACAAGTGGTTTTCTAATCTCAAATACCAAGCAGAATGGGTGAAATTGATTCAATCAATATAATTGTTGCTTGTTGCTTGCAGGTGCGTCTGCCATCATTTCACTGCAGTGTGTGTGCGTGACAGTTTTGATGATGAATATGTAACAAAGAGTTAGAGTTCTCTCTCTCTCTCTCTCTCTCTCTCTCTCCCTCAGCCACCATGGACATTTGTACTAATGTCCCTGAGAGTGGTTGAAGGGCCATTTGGCCTTATCAGTGAATTTGAGAGCAGCTGGTTCATGCCGGGATGTGTAACACATCTGCGTGAGCCCAGGCTGCTGTAATGTCGCGCTAGCCTCCGTACCTTTAAGTCCTCGGGCGTAATTGGCCCCGTTGGCCTTGTGTGGAGGGGAACACACAGGGGGCTGATGCACAACAGAGAAAGTG
This sequence comes from Gephyroberyx darwinii, assembly GCA_900660455.1. Lineage (NCBI taxonomy): Eukaryota > Metazoa > Chordata > Actinopteri > Trachichthyiformes > Trachichthyidae > Gephyroberyx > Gephyroberyx darwinii. Next base: position 53,406 of record CABFOQ010003346.1, on the reverse strand, counting down.
CCTGTGATGGATGCTCTATCCATGGCAGATTGGCAAGCAACTTTGTGGTGATTGTGGACTATGTTCTCCCACTTTTATCCCATGGTTTGAGTCTTGCACTGTATGCTTGTTCCATAGTTTTAGAAATAGTTTTGATATAGTGACTTAAGTGAAAGGCAGTGGTTTAATTTGAAATGAAATGATACCTTCCATTCCACTGCATTTCTCTCAGTATTAATCCAGTGAGTTGAAAGACGTGCTACCTGTGCTGTGGTGTCTTTTACTGCCCAGTGCTATACCATGCTGTACTGGGCTGGGTGGTGCTGCATAGGGCTGGACTGTACTAATATGTGCTGTGCTGTGTTGTGAGAGTTGGTGACCGACCGCAGGCCATGTGCCCTCAGCTCCCGGCTAGTCCGCAACCTCTCCAGGTCCTCTACGTCTCGGAACAGGAAGAAGACGTCTTTGCATTCAGGATGGGTCTCAAACAACCTGTTACCAAGACAACAGTAAGCAGTCGTCCGTGAAAGTCCGAGGGCACCGTTCATAAAGGGCAGCCTAACCAAGCTGACATATTCATTCCCACACCAAAACAAACCTCCCCCAGAGTCCATCAAGGTCCCGGACTAAGATGACATACACTCGTAAGTGGAATCCTACATGGACAGTGCTCGTGTAACTTACGTGAGTGTGATTGTGTCGGCCAACATTTCAACATTTCATCCTCGGCACATTCTCTCCACCCCACTCCACGTTTTCCATCAGATTCTGCTTCTCCTCATCACTACTAACCTCCCCCCTGGCTTTACTCCCAACAGCTGCAATCAGCAACATGGCATGGTGGATCTTTGAGTTAGTTAGCCTGGCAATCCATACTCCTGTTTCCCCTGAGCCGTGATGAGTTGCCCTGGCCTATCAGACCCAGGATGGAGTCGCAGTGAAATGGAGCCTCGGCTCCTGCCACGCTCAGGCAACACAGAAGTCTTCCTCTTTGGTTTAACCCCAATCAATAGCCTTAACCAGAGAGTTTGATCACGCTGCTGTCCAATCAGAAAGCCTTCCTGCAGCAGTGGTAGCTGTCATCATATTACCAGCATACACAGGTGCCTGTTCTGAATGTATGTTGTATTATGCTCACACTGAGATGCGAGGCTCGGGGTAATTCAGTAGGTGTAGGTATCAAGCTACCAGGACAACTTATTGACATTACTTTTTTATTTAAACTTTATTGAAACAGTCAGTTAATGACAGTGATCTCTTTGTTATTTCTCAAATGCTCCTCAATGATCAAGGTGTACATATGGGGTTGAAATCAGAGAAGCAACACACAATGCAAAGGTTTGGTTTGTATGTAGGTCATAATTCTATGAGAGGGACAATCCGATTTTTCCCCCATTAACCATGACACATTAGACCAAGCATCAATAATATACTGTAGAAACTACTTGTGGATGCGGTAGGTCGAAAAGCGTCTTTTTCTCGTTTCTATTTTACCATTGTTCAGTGGCTTGTTCCTGGTTGCAAGAGGAAAACCCCACATCGTTTCCACCCCTGAAATATAGAGTCCTTCTTAATCAATGCATTAGATGTCTATACCGTGATGCCCCCTTGATAGACAGATTAATAGAAGTGTTGAGGAGAGGTGTGACAGAAGTGATGCCAAGCTGGTCTCTCTTAATGGCCGCTGACAAAAACATCAGTGGCTCTGTGCTCTTTGACAAGCCAGATGATAATGCAGAGAGGTGAAATGCAAAGTAATATTGAACTGGCCATCCTGAAGTGACAAATTCTTTTTTTTTTCTTTTTTTTTTAAATCAACATATTTTTTACAGACAGCTTTTCATGTATCACATGTTTGTACCTATTTTATTTTCAGTTTCCTTCTTCTGCAACCCTGCTTTTGATTAATGTCCGGCGTTTTTAAAAATGATTTATCTTATCTATCTATCTTATTGTGCCTAAAGCACATTGCAACTGTTTATAAAGCACTATTCCAGTAATGTCAACTGCTAATGCCATAGCCTCACACAGGGGAAATTTACAGGCTCAGCGGTCTATTCATTTCATACCCAAAATATTCTGCTAGATTGAATGAAGTACTGGATGGTCTGAATGCATAATGCAACAGTGTTTGCACCTCAAACATGGTGGGTTAAGTGGATTTTGGTCTTATTTTAGAGGAAAGCCATAATAGGATTCTTCTAGGGCTAAATTGCTGTGAAATTTGCTTCCTCACTGTTCAGACCCCCTCCCCTCCTCTCCCGCTTCATTGATACGAGCACGGAGATAATGGCTGCTCTCCCTCAAGCCCACCGCCATAATAAACACACAATCAACATGTACAGAGCTTGGTATTTTGTTGCATTGTGTGTACCTACAAGCATACATAACAACTACATGCAATGCAGGACTAAATAGTACAAATGGGATTTTAATTGGAGCCATTCAAAAGGCTTTTCTCTTAAGTATTTAGGCATCAATGAAGCAAGCTCTCCCCAATCCCTAGTAGTGTATCAGTTTTGTTTTGTTTCATTTGAAAGAAAGCAATTTCCTCAGCCAGAAACAGAGTCTACTATACGTACAGCAAGCAAAGACAAAAAAAAATACAGGTGATCCGCTACAGTGCTGTTTTACTAGAAGCTATTACTGGCCATTCATGAGATACAAGCCTCGACAGCCTGGGGCCCCTGAGGTGGCCCTTATCCCACACGAGGCCCCTGTGGTTCCAGGCTAACACGCTAAGGTCAACCTTCTCAACTGTCTGGATCATGCCCAGGGATACATGGCCCTGACTGGGCTCCGAGCCATGCGCTGTGCCTGGTGGCCTCTTTGCCCTAGATCCACCAGCGGCAGCCTGATGTCTGTCTGTCTTTATTAACACCAAATCATCCCAGCATCGCCTTTTCCTTGAAGTTTGCTTGTTTACAGCCACAGGGTAAAGATGTTTCAGGAGGCTGGCCATCGCCATTGATTATATACATTTTCCTCATTGCTGATGCCTTTAATCGTATCTTATAGGAGGCCTGAAGCTGTGTATTATGTAATATTGTTAGGATGTGATGTGAAGTGATGAGAGAGGGGAGGGGCTTATTTTCCGCTCCAAGCTTTGAATGGAAGACTGTGGGTCAGTACACAGAGGGATGTGGTGGAGGTTAAGGGTTATGAACAGTTTCTTTTTTTATGCTGGGCTGGGTACCATGTTCACCATCACATTCAATCAACATACCCCTTGAGACTCCCCTGCCCTGGACCAAACAATGTTATGTCTTTCATCCCTGGGTAGTGTTAAGAGCAGCTCAGCACACAGTGGCAAGGTTTTCACTGGAACATGGTTTAGCTGTCTGAATAGGCTATGGAAGGGAATGAAGTAATTGAAACATTTTGCCCCTACTGTGTTTCAAGGACAAGAGTGCTGAGCCGACGAATCAGCCATGGTCTGCTTTGCAGACAGATGATGTGGAAAACATCAGGCTTTGGCTGATAGCATGTTACATGAGCACTGCGCAGGCACACTCAATTGAATCTGTACCTTTTGTTTTCATAGATTTCGTTTGGCCGCAATATGCGAAACATTTATTACAGTATTTAAAAAAATATTTTTTTTTACATCTGCTAAATATTGCTTTAAGGCGTTGCACTTTTGCACATTCCCTAAAGAAAAATCACTATTAAAATCCTACAGGGAGTTGTAGTGTGTCTGTGGTACTCAGTAGTGAGTTTATAGTGACCTTATGGTATTTTGTATCTGCTATGGTGTCACCCTAATATTTGTATAATTAATCATTCACACTGTGATGTTTAGAGAGCATCTGTCTAACATTAAGATACGATTGCTAGAGTTCTTCAATTTTGCTTATATTATTTATCATGCAACAGACAAAGGACATATATTTTAAAATCTTAAACATCTCACCTGACGAACATAATAATCCCAACTTTGGCGATGTCGTCCTGGATAACTTTCCACGACTCCTTGATCATCTGGATCTGATCCTCGCTGAGATGCACAGCAGCAGCACCAGCAGCCTCCGTATTCCTCTCTCCAAACTCTGGTTTCGCCGCCAGAGCTGATATTGCGCAGCCCATTCTTCATATAGGCTTACACAGGACCACAACGACGTATTTGCGCCAGTCTAAAATACGATATGTTGGGTTAATTGATTCTGTGACAAAGAGGAAGTGTGGTATCCCTCGCATCTGGCTCGAGTGTGATGGCTCCTACTGCGCGCGCTGCACTACACCAGCCGGTTTCTAGTACCAAACCAAACCGTAAAGCTAGCAAGAATAAGAATACCACTTCCGGTAATTGCTTTCAAGATAAAAGAAACACGTATAGAGGAACACGTATTAAAGCATATTTTGAACTTGAATACTCTTATTTTGACTTTATTTCCGGTGTAATTCTGTCTAACTCTGTACGGATTTTCGCAGTTTTTGCGGGTAAAGGATGAGATTCAGCAGAGAACTGTGCTCTCGGTCATAGCTGGCTTCATAATTGATCACCTGTGGCACAAGGGGCGGGGCTGTGCAGTGATTAAATAAATGAAAATACAAATAAATAAAGTGATTGACGAGTACACAAACACACAGACGCCAAACAGTCTACCTTGTACGCTTATTCTCAACAATTCCTGCCTGCACTTTCACTTTGTGTTAGCAAGGCTCGATTAAAGTTGTCTCAAGCCTACCAGGAGAGACACGCTCATAATTCTAAAATATTAGATTTTGCTATTTTAATTTCGTAAGTGACAGAACATATATGAGTCATAAATACACTAATAACTCAATGCTCACGGCTCTTGCAACTCAATACAATCTTTTGTGTTGTGTCCAAAAGTCCAAATGTATGTCTTTGTAGCACTGTGAGGTCCTCTGTCATTGTGCCATGTGGGTCCTTTAGTACTAGGGCTCTTGTTACTTTTGTCAGGTCAGACAATAACACCATGTTACCTACACAAATTCCTTGCACATTTTATGTACTTGCAATATAGTCCTGATATTTTCTTTCCATGTCAGATCTTTTCTAAACATCAGGACCACTGTCTCTTCTCATCCTAATATGAAGCCACATTATTCATTTCACTTTTCCATATAATATAGATCTATTGGGTATATATTCAGTTAACAGGCCAAAATTGATATAAAAAGAGGACTTGTGGCCATCTAACATTTCTGTTTTTATTGAAAATATAGGCAATTTCAAGTATGAAACAATATTCTGCTCATTTTCTGGAATGGAAAGGTAAACGGATGCTAATGGTCAATCTTTATATGAGGACAATCTCTTCCAAATATACAATTTCATAAATAACATACATATATACAACACATTGAGAAAAAAGCTCCAGTGATATATGAAAACAAAGTCTTAGAAGCAGCTAGATGTGGGAGCCAAACATTGTTGTATCCACACCAATTAATATTCAACAAAGGGAAAACCCCTCTTTGGTCTAAGGTCAAACTGTGACAAGAGAACAGTGTAGCTCTTTCATCTATAGGACTGCAGTAATGACTCAAATTGGGGCCCAGTTTGTATTTGTTTAGATCCTGTCCATCATTTTTACTTTGCTCCTAAACTCTAGCTGACAGTTTGCATGATTACATGGTAATAGTGCTAAAGTGATTATAGTGAAATCACCAACAATGGGTGGCAAACAAATAGAGACAGACAATAATAATGATGCAAAAAAGTAGGACCTATTCCCTCCAAAATATCTACTGCAATACAGAACACAATTACCTTCTATTGATACAGAGGACTAATATTTTATATAAACTTTGTATTGTACAGTGCAGACAAAAACCCGATGTACAAATATTGCATTTACACATTTTCAAAGATAATATGCTTTCCCCTCATGGCCTTGACCAATGACCAATAATATCCCTTTTGTGTTACATTTGTGGTGACAAAACAAATCATCACCCAGTGTACACTACATCGACGTGACAAAAAAAAGATTGTGCAGACAAAAAGTACAAAACACGAAACATATTTGAATGCTGAAAAGGAGCAGATAACTGGCAAATAACTTCTCCACGATCATCCCATGGTGGTCAAGAGAAAGACAGCACATTTCATTAGAATAATAAAGAGATTTACACAGTTCAAGTCTTCATGAGCTTGAGCTCAAGCTCTGGAATTTCTCCCGTAAATTCTTCACTAGATTACTCTCTGGCTTCTTCCCTGAACTCAGGACTGCAGGCTTCTTGGCACAGTCTAGGCCCTCATGGAGGAGGCTGCCCTTGTCTTGGAGATTGGCATCTCCTCTTGTCATTATATCCTGTTCTCCTAGCTTGTCTCCAGGAACCCTTTCCATTATGATGACCTTGTGTTCATTGGGCAAAGTGGCTTGACCAGCTATGCAACAGGTCCTCACAGGTTCCTGAAGGTTCTGCACTTCATGGAGAGGCAGAGTCCCAAGCATGTGATCCAAGGAGCTCCACCTGCACAGCGGGGACTGAGGTTGAACCTGTGGCTGGAGCCAGTCCTCTAACACAGGACTCCAACCCTGGGTTGCTGTGCCAGATTGGGTCTCAGGAGAGTCTGTCAGAGCTTTGTGGAAATCTGAAGAGCCATTGCAGCTGGATGAGTAGCCAGTAGTGTTCCATGAACTTCTGAACCCGTCAGTGCAGTACTCCAGCATCCTCTCTGGGATTGAGCAGCTACGGGACACTTTTGATCGGTGGGAGGCCCCTGGGTACAGCCTAGGGCGAGTGTATTTGGAGCGCAGCTCTTGCACGTCAGGCCAATGGAAGGTTTCCGACTGAACCGGGCTGTGTGGCGGGGTGGCCAACAGGGGGTTGGATGTGACTTCGGAGCTGGTTCCAGAGCTGGGGGTCTGGGCTGGGCTTGGGGAACGCAGTTCATGGATGATCACCTGGTCATAAGTATTCAAGGGTAATGTCATGTTGGGTTGACCTGCATTCATACACAAAAAACAAACACATAAAACACAAAAGGTTTTGCAGTGTTTTCCACACACAAGTTCATGCAAAAGAAAGCAAATGTAAATCCTTTGAGCTTTACTTACTTTTGTCCCTCCATTGCATCTTTTCCTCATGGACAGCTGGCATCTTCTTGGAGCCTTTCTGATTTTCAGATTCTCGGTTCCTCTGCCTGACTACAGGTCTGTTGTTTTTGATGCGCTGGCTGTATTGACGTGCCAGCTGGAAAACCTTGTTCTTCATTTTTCCCATGTCCAGTGGGATCTGGTCCTCTTCCATACCCGATCGGAGGCTAATAATCCTAGGTAGTGGGGCCCTGGTGACTCTGCCCCTCTCCCAGGACTTGGGGATCTTACTCAGCCAAGAGTCCTGGCCAGATCCCCCCTCCCTTGCCGGGACTGGTGTGGAGGGTGATGAGATGGACGACCCTTCTGAGGCAGTGCTCATTTCTGACTCTTCCAAAATGCGCAGTGGCTCCTCTCTGTTTTTTACATCTGACGTGTCTGAGCTGTAATCCTCCCTCTGTGTCACCTGTGATCTGAAGTCAAGGGGTTTCTCCTCCGCAGGCTGCCAGACTTCCTGCTTCTCCTCAAGGCTGTTATTTACCTCCATTTCCATGTCCATGTCCTGCCAAACTTTGAGTAAGTCTGAAGAGGGTCTGAACTCCTCATCTGCTGTAGAGCCATCACTGACACTCTGAGATCTAGCCATGGCTTCCACTGATATCTGTGGTTCAAGTCTATGATGGGGGTTAGTCCTTTGATTATTTTCTAATCCAGGAAGGTCAAACACAGACCAGGAAGTAGGCCGACTATTACAGGAGCCTTTCCTGAGGACTGGGATATCCTGATCTTGAGGAATACTGTTAAGCTGTCTGCTCAGGTGCCTAACCAGACCTGCTGGGATATAGGAGAGACTTTCCCTGCGCTTGATGCTAAAGTTAGCATCTTGGTCCTCAGCATGCTCATAGTACCTTCTGATCTTGTGGATGAGGAGGCGGTCCTGTTTGGAGAGAGTGGACCTGCGTTCCACTTCGATGAGGGGGTTTGGTGCTGGTTCATAGGAAGGGGTTGACAGGTTAGCCTCCGGGGTCAGGTGTGGCTCTGGGGAAGAGATGACCAACTCCTGGGTCTTCTCCTGGAACTCCATGCAGAGGGAGGCATTGGTAGAGGTTTCGCTGCCTAGGGTGGGTGAGGGGCAGGCCAGGGAGTGCAGGTCCTCTAAAGCCAGACTACTCCGTCTGGACAGGCTGCTGACAAAGTGCTCAGCAATCACACTGGCCTGGTCCAACACAGAGGAAGGTAAGATGCTCTTATTGTTTGACAACACTTCCTCTTCCTCCTCTGAGAACTCCCCATTTGTCAGTATGCTAGTCTCCTCCACTTGGAGGCCAGAGGAGTCACTCTCTTCTTCTTCCTCTTCTCCAGTTCCTCTAGAAGAACTATCCTCAGCTTCTGGGGCATCAGCTTCTTGGGGCAGGGAAGGTGAGACAGGAGACTGAAGACATCTGGAATGGTGCTCCTCCAGCTGACGGTTGCTCTCTGCTTGAGGGACACAGTCTAGAGGCAACAGCTCGTCCACACTGACCTGAAACACAATATGAGTGTGTGCAAAGTGGGATGTAATGAGTAAAAGAGACATTATGATCAGGTAACGATAAGCACTCTCCATTTCCCATTAAGTTAATGGACCAATTCAAAGTCAAGTAGGCAATTTAATCTACAGCATCCACATTTATGATGCCTATGATGCCCTCTGCAGCTTTATTGTGACCTATTCCCATGCACAATATCTAAGTGTGGTAAAATGTTGGAGACATTCTGATCCTATTTGCAGCTTGATTGCTAATAATTCCTCTCTGGGACATTTCTGTTACCCATGGCGAATTAAGCGGTGAATGTGGCAATTTCAGTGGTTCTAACAGTGTTCATTGCGCTGATGTCACCCTAGTCTGCCATTAGTCTAACTTCATTTCCAGGTGTTGCCTGCTCTGGTGGAGTGTCTGTATTGGCGAAGTGCAGTTTCGAGCTGTGGGGAGGAGATAAGGGTAAGGAGAATAACAACCTGTCACACTTCGCTAGGATGCAGAAGCTGTACCACTAAGCAACCAGGAGAATCAGGTAAGAACAGCTCCTGTCCTCATAATCAAATATTGCCTCTCTCAATTGGAGTGCTGACCACAGGGCAGTAGCATTTTTTTTGGGGGGGGGGGGCCAACATTTTAATTTCCAGGACTAAAAATATACACCAGGCACCAATATAACCCCAGGCATTCTTCAATACAAATGGGCTACAAATAGAATAAAAAAAAATACTGGACTCATGGTCAAGGTCACCTACTGGGTAGGAAACATAAAAGATTTGTAGTTATAGAGTATTTTATCTTGCCTACGTTCACAGAGAGATTACATGAATAATAAATATACTGTAAGGACGTCATTCAGTGTAAACCACGCACAGCAATAAGCCCGAACCCCAAGGGCATGTCGGTGGATGACCGTGCTTTGACACAGTAATTTCACGCCACATGTAGCCCCACAGACACATGTCCTCAAGGCCTGGAAAGTAAGCTATATGGATGTGTGAACAAACACTTTAAAGGGACCTTAATAAGCACCTGGGTGGTGAGAGCCTCTTCCACAGCCATCTCACCAGGTTCCTCCTCCTGGCTGGAAGGTTCTACTTCCTCTCTCAGTGTAGTCTTCAGTTCATCAGCATCTCTGTGCTGATCATCCTGAAAGATCAAGACACCACATGAAAGGGGGAGTAGAATCTTTATTCTAAATCATCTTAGAGGTAGCCTACTGTGAGGCAGCGTGAGGAAGGAAAATCTGGCAACTGGATATCATGTCACAGTTGACAAACATATCACAGATACTTGATGTGTATTTAGGTCACCTTTGAAACCTCTACAACGATAATAATGACACTCTTTCTTCCAAAATGACATGCATTCATTCATATTCAGAAACAGAATTGTTATAACAATTACAGCCTTAACAAAGGCTTTCTAATTATGAAAATTCAGAAGGGAAATATGATTAGAAAATATGATTATCAAAGAGCAAAGCCCTGGCTATTACAATGATCATTTAATTAGATGGCTACATTAACCTTTGAAGTCAAACATCATTTGTGAGCGCACATTAAGCCAATGTTGTAATGCAGATGCGGACAGTGTTTCAACAGCATAAGCTTATCATTTTTTATTTACACAATCCAAGCAAAATCCATTCAATCATATCCATGAACCGATGATTATGGACCACACCAGACTGTAACTGTAACTAGGCAGGCAAGAGACGAACAACAACATTGAGGGCAGTGCATGCAGGGTAGGATAACCTTCACCTCCAAAGCAAAACAATTTGTGCAAAGACCACTACATGCACTGAGTACGACCTAAATTTCACCCCTACATTAGAGAGTATTGATTGACTGTTCATCATCAGTCCATGCACTGCTTATGGTGTAAGTTTGAATTGAGGCATTCGAGGTGCACAGCAAATGGTAGCAAGTGTTAGTTGATTTTGATTAGGATGTGAGAGTGAGAATTGTAAGCCTGTAGAATAAGAGTAGGAAATGGGAAACCCGTGGGTGGCAGAGAGCCTCACCGTTGTGAAGTGAGAAGAAAGCAAAGCCCTGGCCCTATAGTGCCAGCAGGAGATGGCTGCCAGCATGGAGCTGGCAAAGTCAGCTACCTGGTCGTCTCCCATCAGTATATCCTCCTTGTAACTCTCCACCTCCTCCTTTGCCTCCACTGCCGTGAGCTCCAGCCCACTCTCGCTGGGTGAAGAGCCCAGTTTAGAGTCAATGTCAGGAGGACTTAGCTCCTCCAGAGTGTCTCTTCTGGCCCTTAGATCTTCAATGTCCTCCTCCACACAAGGCCTCTCAGCCTGGGGCTTGCCTAGACCGGAGGCCGCTGTACTGACACTAGAGGCTGGCTGAAGGGAGCATCTGTCCCCCAACAGTGCACCCTCACTGTCTGCATGCTGTAGCGTGAAGTCATAGACATGTGGTTTGTTATTGCAAGGCCAGTGCAAGAGCTGTGCTGTGATTGCAAGGTTGTGAATGGGATGTAATCACCATAAAGCTGCTTTAACATAGTGCAACATTTGAATTTGTAATCCATACGCAAAAAAATCCATGATCTCTCCTTTTTACAGAGAACAAGTCACATCATCAATCAATCATATTGACTATAGAGCATACAACTCTGCCTTGGGAAAGCTGTAAGGCTTAGGCTTGCACTTTCTCGTTTTTGGTCCTTTCTGATGAAAAATGCAAAGTTTGAATTGCTGAGTCAAACCTGGGTGAACCATATCTCAGCACAGCACACGAAACTAAATGAATGGATGCTTTGCTACACCAGAAATACTAGCTAGTTAAAAAAAAAAAAGTACTTTCAAAAGCTTACCTTCAAAATAGCTGCATGAAGAGCAAAGATAAAGAAGAGGGGGAGATAAATAAATGAGAATGTTAGTAATGTTGACTGAAACACTGAAAACAAAACAAATGACACACACAAGTGAAATGCTGTGAGTATGATAATGCAATCTGAATATCATCTGCTACAGTCACGATTAGTGTACAATCTCTATCTGCACAAGCAGGGATCATTGTGGCAGTAGTTACTCGTCCCCAGGTGGAAGGGAGGCTCTGTGATTAGATAAATACCAATTAGAAACATCTTCCTCTCAGAGGCTCAAACTGGCCATGATGCAATTAGCCAGGATACGATGACCTATTCCCTCATCAAGATGGGAGGGGTGACATGAAAATTGCTTATTCATTACATCGGTTTGAAAATTGATCTGGATTGGGAGCACAGAAGAGCTGGGCAGAAGAATACAGAGTTTTTCTCTTTCATAATGGCCAATTAGAATATATGTGAGGAGGGAGGGAGAGGCTCAGATCTGAAGGCAAGGCTGAATTTGACTATTGAGAAGAGCTTGTGTATGCCTTACACCAATGTGGCATATAATTAACTTCATTATGGGCGAGGCCAGCAGAGTGGGAGTGGGAGAGAGAGTGCGCGTGTGTGTCTTTTGATCCGTTTTCCAGGTGTCTTTGAGGAAGAACAAAGGCGATGTGCATCGGAGACATGGAAAGCTATTTTTCTAGTGACACTGAATGGTCTTGGTTAGGGCTGTGGGGCAGCAGGATCAGAACAGTTGACTCTCACTGACCCATTGTTAATCAATCTACTATTCCCTGTGCCAAAATCCTACAGTACATCCAATGATAACAAAAACTATAGCACAAATAGTACAATGTACTAACCTTTTGTGGTCCTTCTGATCTGCTTTGCAGGCTCTACAGGTGGAAAAAATAAGAAAGAATTCGATGGCATAAGTGACAGATAATGATCACCAACAGCAATCCATGAACATCATTCCCATGCAGATGAAGACAGAGAATTAAATGTGTGTGGTGTGTTTGAGATGGAGTGGAGGGGGTCTTTCACCTGATCTCCTGCGTCCATTCCGACCTCCAACAGGGAAGTCTTCAGATTGGCAGGACTCGGCTTTCTTCAGTCTCTCTGGACTGTAGCGGTACTTCCCTGGATCTAGGCAACGAGAGGATACATCATTTCATTCAAAACTGCAATTACAGAAACAATTTTCCCCAGATAAATGGGAGGGCTATGGGTTAGATATTCCCTGTTATATTTAATAGCATTCCACGTTTTCCGCATAAAATCAATCATCCCACTCTTTGATAGCAACATTTTTGTTGCTGTGGCAACAGTTAAATTGGTCCTTGTCTATCAAAAGTTGCTATCTATATTTGGAACACTCACAGATGGAATCCATGTCCAGGATGGCTTCTTTTGCCTTAAAAAAAGAGACAACGTGTGTTTATTAATTCTTTTTATTATATACTGTTTATTATACTGTTTATTATTCTTCAATAGCTAAGTAGATAGAGTTCCTTTAAGACGGACACTGCTGTTTACCTTCTGCGGAACGATGGTGTGGTGGTTCTCAAGAATGAGCCTCTTAATGTGATGGGCCCAGAGACGCTTCTCCTCCACTGATTTGGCCTGGAACAACAAGCACCAGTCATTTAGAAAGAGTCACTCACATTAATAGAGAAGATATGCCAGCTAATGGCATGCATACAGACTATAGGCCTACTACAGTGTAAACCAGTGGCTTAGAGTTTGGGTACGTAATAAAAAAAAACCAATAATATAAATACAAAACTCCTATACCCCTACCCTCACCACCACCAGGCTTTATGTGACATTTCTGAGCAATCCAACTGAAATGGAATATTATGTTGTCTTGTGTAATTGTGCTACAGTTTTTAAAAGGTTGAGAACTATTGATGTAGCCACCAGTGGGGCCACAGTTCACATTTACCTGCACCGTATGGGGTTGCTTGGGATGCTTGAAGTGGATGACACTGAAGAGCAGGGGGTCCTTGGCACTGTCAAGTAGCATTAGGGTGGAGCACTGCAATCACAATCAATGGAGTGATGTCGCAGAGGGTAAACCCATGTGAACTCAGTTCCTTTTTATTTGTTACCCTAACAAAATATGTCTTTATGATATCAATCTCATGGAAGACTCAAAGATCATATTTCTAGAACTTACATAATTGTATCATTAGAGGTTTCTATTATTGTTCAGCATTATTGTTCTTTTTTTCTTCACCTACATTTTTTTTTTTAAATCAATGAAAAAAACATTAAAAACCATACTGAGATGTGGGTCTTGTAGATGTAGTGCTCCCCTCTTTTCTTAGTGATGAGGAGCATCTTTTCGAAGAGGAAAAGTGTGCGGGTGTTCTTGGCCCGCTGGACATGAAAAGTGCCCTCCAGCACCAGCTCTCCATAGGTGGTCAGGTCAGGACCCTTCCAGTTGATCAGAAGGGACTGTATCTCCTGCAGATGCACATGAAAGCACATAAAACACACACACACAAAATTGCGTCAACCATGTTTTTTTTCACATAAAAGAAAATAAAGGCCAGCTCCTGTATCGGCTTTTATTTGTGATCCTTAAAAAACTCCCATACAAAGAAAACAAGGGACATGAACTTGCCACTCAATCAATAACTCAAACCAAAGAAATAGCTGTAGCCATAAGGCTCTTATTCTAACCCCAGCTAGACTTTAAATACCACATTCAGCAGGGGGGTTTGAGAGAGGTGGCATAGGGCAGCACCGTGAGACAAGGCGTACAGCTCAATACCAAACTGTGAACTTTGTATGGATTTGCCTTGCACAATGTATGTGTACGGTCTTTTGCACATTTTCTTTGCGAGTACCGTATGTCCATTGACATTAATCTTATTATGTGCGTGCCTGCGTGGTTGCTCCAACTGACCTGCACTCTGACAGCATGCTCATGTTTTCTCTTCATATCATTGATGTACCAGGCCACTCCTGTCATGGTGTCTATGGCCTCCTGAACCACCTCGTAGTCCTCCTCCTCCTCTGGGTCGAAGTGCTTGACGATTTCCTGTTGAAGAGATCAGGGAGCAACAGTCTGTGGGATCAAGCCGGAACTGTGGCTCAGCAGGTGTTTAAGCCTTCAACACTGTATTATAGACAAGGGGTTAGTGCTATGGTAACTTGCTAATGCCCCCCCCGCCCCAAAAAAAAAACACAGAAAGAAATGCAGTGTAATTGTCTTTGACTATGAAAGTAAAGTAAGTGCATTTTATTATTATTTATTATAGTTGTCCCCAACCATGTGCTGTCTGTCTTTACTATATTTAAATGAATGAAACAGCATTTTTAGGGCATCTTGCTTCCTTAAGTTGACATATAAGGAAACAACTGTTTAAAAATCTGCAATATTCTTGGTTTGAAAAGTAAAAGTACTTATATTTTGATATTAAAATATAATAAAACTTACATTTTGCAATTTGTTTGGCATTTATCGTTAAATAGGTGTATATTATAAAATGGAAAATTAACTAACAAGTTTCTAAAGTTATTTTTCATTTCATGGTGACTTTAAGTAACTCATCTGGAGGCTGAACAGGTGTGTTAGAGTACACCTTGAGTAACTTGACATATGGTATGAGATAATTTTTTTCTTGGCTGCCAGGTGTATTATTTGTTTTTGTTAAGCTGTCAGCATTAGCAACCTGTCTGGAAGAGGAGGTTAAGGGACATATAAGGGGACAGGATATTTTCTTTTGGTAGGCTGCGAGTTGACCGCTTGATTAACTCCCTCTGGAAGACAATAACTAATGTACCAATAGAGTTAACTGGGAGGGGCTTCCTGGAAGAACAGCTCTGGGGGATTTATTTTTTGAAAGGATGCTGGTCATGGATTTGACTGGCAGGAGTTTTAAGTAACTCATTTGAAAGTCATAAGATAACTCATTTAAGATTATGCTTGGTTAGGCAACCTGTCAGGAAGACAATCATAATGTTAGAAAACATTTGCTTTTGGTAGACTGCTAGCTATACATTCATCTGTCAGGAGCTTTCCTTCAA
Source organism: Gephyroberyx darwinii (assembly GCA_900660455.1). Classification (NCBI taxonomy): domain Eukaryota; kingdom Metazoa; phylum Chordata; class Actinopteri; order Trachichthyiformes; family Trachichthyidae; genus Gephyroberyx; species Gephyroberyx darwinii. The sequence continues at coordinate 38,018 of CABFOQ010003346.1, read as the reverse complement.
TCATCTGGGATCCAAAAAGGTGCAACTCAATGGGTTTTTGGAAGCCAGACATACCTGAAGACATGAATTGTGGTTTTGCTGGTTTGCTGCCTCTATTTGAGGGTTAGCTAAGAACACATTCAAGCACAGGACGAGTTAGTATGTTACTCACGATACCATCCCTATTCTGTAAGCGCTGAATGCTTAAAAACCTTTCGTGGGCAATAGTGGGTAGCATGCATATGGCCCATGGGTGGATTATTGCAGAAGAAGAAATCCATTGGTGGAAAACAGAAGTATACTTGCAGAGCTTAATCTTAATAGTAAATAGCAGCACAGACGTCTACTAAGCTTCTGTGATTACCTGAAGCAGCAGGTGGTATTTCAGGATCCTCTGGACTGGCTTGAGTAGGTAGGAGCCCAGAGGGAGGGAGCGCTTCAGGGAGGCCTGCCGATCCCTGAAGAACTTTGCCAGGGTTTTACTCCTCATGCAGTCGGTCAGTGCTGCCACTGAGCTGAAGGACATAAATCATATCCAACTTAGCTAACAAACAAAAACACAATTAGCTCATTCGAGCATGTCACGTGGCATCATCAGCAAAAGAATATTGGATTTGCATTTTCCTGCTACTTACTTGGGATAGTTGGTGCAATACTGGGTATAGATCTCAAAGTATTCACTCTGGGAAACACAAGGCAGACAAACAGATCAATAGTGTTCATTTCCTTGAGGACCTGATAGTGCTGTAAATCAGTATGAGAGAGGAAGCTCCACCTACCTTGTCTACAAAGCATCTGGCGACAGCCACGGGGTTGTTCTCACACATGTCCAAGGACTGCAGCAACTCACTGAGACACAGTAGGGGAAGACACAGCAGAGGAAAGTGTTAATGGACTAACCAACTTTGAAGCTATATGTGGGAATCAACAGAAGTGAGGGAAGGAGGAGGAAAGAAAGACTATGGGTTAAGCTCTAACCTCACATCTGAAATGGAGATGGAGAGGAGCAGTGGAGATCCAGCACTCGACGTAAACATTGCATTCAGAATCAAGTTAAATACTTTTTCTTTGGCATTGACCTCCATTGTTGCCTTGAATAGTGTTGCCAGATGTGACCCTTGTTACAAAGTGTGCCACTAGAGGGAGGCATACATTGTTAAATATCTACCTATGTATTTTCGGACAATAAACACATTGTACACAACACCACTCACTTCAAATAAGGCAGGGGAATGTAGAAGAACTTGCATTTGACCTTATCAAAGACCAGCCTTTTTCTGTGCTGGGGAAACCAAAGCCTGAGCGTTGTCAGGTTAACACCATATTTATGTTTTGCACAGTGTGATCCTCATCTCAATGAAATGGCTGAGTAACTGATGTGGTTTGCTCAGGCCAGACCTTCTGGAGCCTTAGGACAGAATGAGGTGAACTAGAGCAGCGTAGATAATGTATGTAGCGATCTATTCTGCACACATTGACAAGTTTTTGTAATGTTTAAGATGTCGTTTAATAAATTAACTGGTAATTGGATAAACAATAAGCTCAAATTAACATTTAACATTGTTTTACAGTTGTGGTATATGTGGTTATTTGCACATCTGGTTGACAGGGGGTGGTACTCATGTAATTCCATTACCTGTTTAGCTCAGTAGGTAGAACATCAGACTCTAATACTGAGGGTTGTAGATTCAAACCTTATGTAGTATTAGTTATCACCTCACTGTCAATTTTTATTGGTGAATCATAATGAGTTGATTCAGAATCGTTTCACTTCTATCGGACGGCTCGAAAGAATCAAGTTAGTTAAAAGAGTCAGTCTTCCCATCACTAATACATGGAGAGAGGGGTCACTATATATAATATAACAATAGAAACCTACACATAAGCAAACAAGACAAGTGCTGTGCATAAAAGCTGTTCACCATAGCTATAACTACGGATCACAATATCAGAATCAAACAAAATCTATCGCATCACGTTGCATAACTCACATGAAAGCCTCTCCGTCTATGTGACTTTACTGAGTAATAGAAGGACAACAAGCGAATGTGTCAACATGCTCATGGTGCAAAGAAAATGTCTTGGTGCGAGTGTCAATATTTGTTCGTGCAGCATGATTGCTTCGCCAACAATATGTAAAGCTTTCAACCTTTGAGAAAATAAAAAGGTGATAGATGTTAAATGTCATCTTATTGACACTCCCAGAAGAATGAGAGCTCTGGGTTTGGCGAAGTCAACCAGAGCAAGTAACAAGTAACATGCTGTTTGCAAGTCATGCAAACTGTGGATCAGCAGACACATGTAACTCTAGCTCAACACTGTAAGTCTGAGCTTTGTAGCAGTTCTGCTTGACTGCGTCTGTCCCTGATCACCTACGGGAATCAAATCAGCGTTTTCCATTTTTTTCTCACAGAACATAGAAAAAACACTCATCTCTTACACATCCAATAACCTGGTTTCTCCTGAGCATGTTAAGCAGACAAGTGCTATGCTGGCACATCTTCCCAGGCTGCTATAGCCATGTCTCCATCCACACAATGCTCTAAAATGGACACTCTTATATCGCTACCCTCACTGCTGAATTGCACTGAAAGAAAGAGCAACCCTCCTCCTGCAAAGTAATCCCATGCTGCTGGAGTGGAAAGAAGTAAACCATTGATCTCAGAGAGAGTCAGACCTGCACCTTTGAATGCAAAATCTGTCTATCCCATCAAAATCTCTCTATCCCACTAGTATAGATTGTTAGAATCACATTAGAAGGAAACAAGAATCCTGTCTTCCCTACTTGGGCTTCAGAGTAGCACAATAGCCTTGGCTCTATAAGGGAGGCTCCTTACTGTGAGAGAAGACAGGAATGTTAATGAGTGTTTTTCCAAGCAGCGTGGTCAGCTTTACATTGGTTTGGGGTATTTGCCTATACTGAATATATTCCCCTCCACTGTTCACTTAATGCATTTGATTCACTGAATGAAACGACAGCTGGTAGTAAAAATGAAAAAAAAGTCCCACAGTGCAAAAAAAGTGAATCAGGATGAACCCCATATACGCTCAACATTCCTCATACATCTACTGTCTTATCTAAATCTAATATAGCACACACACGTGAATGAAGGAGAGAAAGTGGTAAAACAGTTAATGATATTTAAGGGAGCGGACAGAGCCATTGTGTTTTCATGACTAGTCACAGTCTCTTCTGTTGTCTCCAAACTTCATCTTCTGTCCAAAGAGCTCCTTGGAATCCAACTACACTCAACAACAACATCATCATTACAGATCACAGTGTGGTTGTTTTAGTGGGTGTGCCTTACCTATTGAACTCATAGATGTCCTCTATGTTTCCAAACAGGGCACACACTTGCTCTGGCCGTATGGGAAGGTTGCCCACGTCAATGATGTGAGCCAAATAGTCCTGGAGAAACAATGAGGATGGGATTATGATTCAGACAAAGTAGAGCTCACTCCAATATTTGGCACTGAATGCATTTTACAGTATATGTCATGCACAGGATCAGGTGTCATAGATGCAATTCCAAATTCTTCTCAGTAGAGGGAGCATGTGTCTAGAGAAACTCTCAATACCTGCTCCTTGTTGACCTATAATGGGAGATCTGAGTGTCTTCACTTCTCATGACATTTGGTTTGTACAACTGATTGCCCCAGTCGTTGGGATACACTTTATGATCCATCATCTACTGTACATAGAAAAGCAGCGCTGGGTGGATTTTCAAGTCATTTCTGTTTTCAAGTTAATCCACCTATTAGTGGTGTGATCTTTAAAAGATCCTTTTAAGGATTTGTTCCATTGACTGAAGGCCAGTCTGGCCGTCTGGCAGAGGTTCTGTTGAACCCAGACCATTTAAGTCAGCACAGTCTGCTGGATCCAAGGACCCAACTCCCCTAGGACCTCAGGGGTAGTCTGAAGTAGAATAACTAAAAACACAGAAGCCAAATATCTCAACATTTGGATGATTACAGCCCCTCTTACCCAATTACACACTTGTGTGCCATACAAACAACTCAAACCAAGTACAGAGTGGAGTAAGTTGACAAGAGACAAACACAGAGGCTAAACAAAGAGTATATCAGTAAACAACTTGTACATACATCCAGCCCCTTCCCCCCCAAACGATGTGGTACAGGCACACACACACACACACACGCACAGACTCAGTAGAGTCATCACTTCACACTACAGAATGAACTAAAGCAAAACTCCTAGCTGGAGCATTCCAGTGCAGTGAGAGTAATGCTGACTTGCATTCAGCAGGGCGTCTCATAGTCTCCTATAGCAAAAGTCCCCACTCGTGTTAACACCATATACAGACACACACACACACACATACACACACACTGAGTGAGGCCTCAACTGACCACACACACTCTCATTGCTATCATGAATGACTGTCAGCATAGCATGAAAGACACAATGCTATGGATGAATACTCCATCACTGATAGTTCAACAAGCTATACTTATAATAAGCAAGACCGTTTGTCTTTGCGTTACTGTTGTAGGCCTCGTCAGAAATAACCAGGTACAAATTATCCCAGGGAGTGGTACACTAGAGGGGCTCATCTCTGGATCCAAGAAGCACCCACCGCATTCTTGTTCTTACAATGCTGACTAAGATTATTCCGGGTGTGTTCAGGCCAGGTGGTGAGGTGGATGTAGACATGTGAGACTCGCACAGCTGCTCTCACAACATTACTCCACAGATAGATACAGGGTGGAAAGCGAGTGATACAGCGGATCTAAAGGCAGGATGGACACCAACAGCTGGTTGTGTGTGTTCGGTGTCAATACCAAGCGGAGGACTGGGCTTGCTGAAGAACAATACCAAACTGAAGTAGGCAATTCCACACATCTCTGTCGGAGTCAAGGCTTGGTGTGGAATTAATGAACTGGATGAGGCCATTTGATTTAATTCAAATAAACCATAGTTGAGAGAGGATATTGGGAAAATCTGTGTTAAATGTACTGGATGTTCCCACACTGTAGCCTATGGAAAAAGCAGTTGCTCTTCTTTCAACTGGGTTATTTCTCCAGTTGGCGTCAAGATGGAGGTGTTTGTGTTGGCTGGGGAGGGCTCAGACTAGGTTGGGGCTCGGTGCCGGGCCTATAGGACCAGGGCCAGACCAGGCAGGGCTGCTGCTACTCCTGTTACTGGAATAGCTAGAAGTCCTGAGGAAGTTCTGGGAGTGTTTGTCAGGAGCAGGTCGTTACTCAAACTGTGACGAGGGCAGCTCTCCCTCCCTCAGCAACTCCCAGACGCCAGCTCCGTCAGTCGCACAGAGACAAGGTGAGGAGAGGTGCTAGCTAGTATACTGCCAGTCCGTCTCACGTGTTAAAGACATTACCGTCAGTGGAGGTGGTTTGACAGCAGAGTGCTCCTGTTTCTAAGACCAAGGAAGAGAAATGGCCAGAGCCGAGGGAAATACAGAGAGGTTGGTCAGTCTGGAAGTTGTTTCTAGACTACAAAGGCAGAAGATGTGATAAGACATCAGTGGGCCGTTGCGTGGTGTACTCATCCCTGGCCCATTTTCCATGCCTCACAGACGAAGACAAGCGCAGAGGTTATCGCTATCTTTGACCAAGATCGCAGAGCCCAAGATTTTTGTCTTGAGAGACCTGCTCTGTGTCTCAGTTGTGACTCTGCCTTTGAACTCCAGACGTGAGCAGAGTCCAAGATCCCAGGCTCCAGGCTGTAAGCTTTCACTACGCTGTAAATATACAGAGTGGCTTGTATACAACACTATGGCCAGATCACATAAAGTATTCTTGATCTGAATGTGCCACAAAACTAGAAACAACACACACAATTGCCAGATGTCAGGCACACATTTTTGTCTCACCAATTTGTTTAGAAAACAGGAAATGAAAATGGATCCTAGTAAAATAGTCAAAAGCATATTTTACAAGTACCAGTCTCATTTATGGCTGCAAACAGCTGCTGGAACACAGTAGGCTTTATTTGCTCTCAATAGCCGTTAAGACTCATTTCTTTTAGTCTCCTTGCTGGCCAAATTCAGTAAATCCACTCAAAAAAGTGCTGCAGACATTAAGTCATAGCTACATCATTAATCCCAGTGAAACACATACATGAAAAACACACAAAAGTAATGATTTACCCCTACAGTATCAAGCAGTTGGCTCACAGTGAATACTTGGCTAAAAAGGGAAAATATTTAATAGCATTCCCTGAAAAGGAAACTTGAGTTTGAGCTACGGTTGGCATGACCATCACATCCACTCACTTCCACGATGCTGCGAAGGTCTTTGACGTACATGCGCTCTGTCTCAATGATCTCCATTACAACGCGGTCCACATAGGTTAGCTTTGGGTTGGGCGCCATGGCGTCCGTGACAACAGGCGAGGCGAGGGTATGAGGTATTCCACCACTACTCTTCCTGCTGGAGATGGCAGCGTTGTTGTTGTTCCACTGGGAGCTGACCAGCCCGGGCCCCAGCTGCTCCTGCCACTGGCCCCTGGAGCCCCCAAGGGTGGGACTCTGCTCCCTTGTTTGCTCTCCGGTGCCCTCAGTTGGGCTCAGCTCCAGGTCTATGTCCTCCTCACTAGGTATGGGTGGGGTGGTGGAGGAAGGGAGGGCCGCCGTGCTCCCAAAAAGGCTGTGACTATCGCGGGATGAGCCAGACGACAGGGTGGACACCAGGCTCACTGGACGCTCACCCTCTCCATCCAGTGGCTCCACACACAGCCGGCTGTAACAGTGTGGGCCAGGGTCCACGCTTGTCTGGTCATGTTCACTGGTGGAGAGGGGCGAGCACAACTGAGGAGATTCTGGGAGGAGAGAGGAAAAGGGACAGAAGACAGGTGGTTTGAATTTGATACACATGAAGAGTAAAATTTGTAGGCAGCAAGTGGCTTTTCAATAGTTCATTCAATATAGGCAGCAACCTATAGGGGGGCAACAGGCCAGGGGCAATCTTAAAAAAAAAAAAAGGGAACTCAGCTATTTTATGAATTCAGCCTCAGGTTTCACCTTTTCATTTTTTAACCACTGAGCAGGGAGGGGAGAGCATTACTCATTTGCTTTCCCCACCCAGTCTGTGGATTCAAACCAGTGACTTTACAGTCACAAGACCACTTCTCTAACCTCTAGGCTACCGTCACCCCCATTATTAGTAATTCATAATGACAATTGTCCACATGGCTAGCTTCAAGACTAGGCTGCATGTTGGCTAATTAACTGGTGTAACCCAATTAACCTGTGCAGCTGAAATTAAACAGCTGACATGAAATGCCTCGGTGAGCGTTCACAGTAAAACTACATTCATTCTCATGTGATGGAATATTTCCAAGCTATTGTTCTAGAGTTAAGGTAAAAAAAAAAAAAAAAGTTCACTTGAGTGTTCAGAGATACCATTAGGGCTCTCCACCTTCAAGTCGCAATTAATTTTTTGTGTTTCATGTTAGTAGACAAGATAGCGGTTTTGCTTAGTTCAGCTAATGAACTCTACGCCAAATAGGTCATATGCCTAGTTTTAAGTTAAGTTTTTTATGTTAAATTGGCCTAGCTAGATTTCTGCTGTTAATAATATGTATTTTTGATATAATGACATCTGATAATCATAAGTTACAAATCAGACGCACTTTCAAATAGTCTTGAAGGACGTCTTCACAGGAGTGTTGTTTCGCGCTCTCACCTCAGGCGCCAATAAAGCCAGGACTACCACTGCATTAAGACACGGTCCGGGGACAACTTCAGATCAGTCTACATATATTTCCGCTGCACTGAAAAGACCGACTGTCCTGAAATCAATAATCAGGACCTGTGACAGCTCAGAGGGCTTTGTTTCTACTCCCACACAAAGGAGTGGTTTACTGTAAAGGGCCTTGCTCAAATCATTACTGACATGGCCTAATTACAACACTGCATATTCTGTGGAAAACCCAGCCATTTCCTCTTGCTCTCCTGACTGCTGAAGGCTAAACCTTGGAAAAACAGAGAGGGAAAACTGATCAGGAGAGAAAGCGGGGAAGGGGACCAGGAGCTTTGTTTATATGTCTTTTTATTGAGCTACGTCTGAAATCAAGAGAAATGGAATCCATATTCTATTTCACATCCTTCCTGGCCAGATGGGGAATTTTCCTCACAAAGCTTCCCTAAATATATGAAGTCATAGTGGTATGAGACTGGGGCACTCAGTGGCCACTGTGCAGAGAGCTCCATTTCCGTAAATATTTGAAGGGCAAAGGGGTCAAAACCATTTTGCAAAGCCTGAAGAAAAGGAGCCTTGTCGTGTGATTCAACTTCAGACTAATAAATGGGATTCTCTGAGGGACAAACCATCATTAGGTAAAACATTTGGCTCGAGTTACGTCAGTGATATTGCCAAGTGGAGATGGAGAGTAAAATATGGTGTTGATAGTCTACAAATACAGGCTATGTCATGGACCTAAAATGCCTTATAACTACACCAGTTGCTGACAAACTCTAAACCTACTAAATGAGGCCAACAAGATCATTAGTGTGCAGCCTACAGGGAATCACACAAACCGGTTGCTGGAGAGAAAAGGCATTTGGTCATTCTGTTTAGCCTGACTCACTATTAATGACCACACTGACTTATAAAGTAAGTTCCTCATATTCTCACCAATACAGTTTTAAAATATAACAATACCAAACAAACTCCTTTTCCAAGACTATTCCATGACATATAGCACACTTTCCATGACCAACATTTGCCAGAGTCGATGTTGCAAATGTCAAATTCCTTACGTTGAATAACTGATCTGAATGCCTCAGGTCTTATTTCTGGCTACAACTATCACTTAGGACTGATACTATCAGGAAACGTCTGATTTGGGTTTTTATTCCTCAAAGGGAAGTGGACCAACGAGCAGCCAAGCTCGACATTAAACATTTTACTGGTTGGAAAAAAAGATTAATCAACAAATTTCCATGACACTGACACAAAACTATATGGACATGTTCCCCTTTTCCAGGCCTGGAAAACACACATTTTGAATTCCATGACTTTTCCAGGTTGTCCATGGAACCCTGTTCACATGGGCACACGGACAGTGCCCAAGGTCAATGATTTGTGAAGTCTGTTCATAACTGAGAACTAAAAACAAACGGAGAGGTGAGTGTGAGTGGCAGCAAGATGATGGAAGTCTGCTTTAACGTGGTGAATCAAACTGGCTTTCTGTTTATGAGGGTTTTTTTATATGCACACACACATGCACATGCACACACACACAAACGCACACACACTTCCTCCTGGCATCCTCAAAGTTTCCATGAGTCAGTACTGAGCTCATGCCTGAGATCCTTGTTCATTTTGCACTTCTTGGTCCACAATCCACAACAAGCAGTCCCAGCAAGACAGTTCCCATGTAAACCTCACAGAGAGAAACAGATGAGCTGGCGAGCAGGGGCTGACCACTAGAGAAAATGTGGGTTAAAGCTGCATGATAAATCATGGGATTGATGGTGAAAGGGAGTGTAGTGGTAAACGTTTACGCTAGCTACATCACTATGAATTAGAATGAGGCTGCTCCCTTCCTTTGCCACTTGTCTTTACTTTTGGTTTGGAGTTGTACCGAGTCAGGCATCTGAAACTTCCTCCGTGCTGTAGCAACCGATGCCAAGTCAAATGGCGGGAGAGGAATAGTACAACAAGACTAAGGACAGCGCAAACAAATACCATGTTTGCCCAGTTTCCACACTGGTCCAATTAACATCTCATTGCTCAGATGCTTGACCTATTTCCCCTTACACAATGGCGTAAGTGAAGGAGTGGATGAACAAACTGTCCCAAAGTGTGGACAAGAGTCATGTAAGAAAGTTATTTGTCTTATCTAGACTCAAGCCTCTTGACTACACCACCAGCTCTGCCTCTACCACTGCTTTGATTATCCACTTCAGACTTACTCTACAGGCTGTGCAGTATCTCCAGCTGATACCACACACCACTAGTTTCAGGGCAGAACAGCGCTGGTGAACCACTGAGTGGCTTTGTTGAAACAGGCCATGCAGAGGAATGCAAATAACCTGGTAAACATGTGGGTCTAAGATAAGCCGAGTGCTCGCCGGCCATTTGTGATGGAAGGCAAAGTGTTTCCATTCTGCCTCTCGCTCTGGAGGAAGTGAGGCTCATGATCAGCAGTGTAGTCTGCATCCTCAGCGACCCCTCTACCTCATGAAGCGTAACCATTTACAGACAGAAGAGAAATTAGTGTGTGTGCCATCCCAGCTTATTAGTTATTGTGCAGCTCTTCTCATTCTAAAATCCTAAAGTCCTAAATAATAAACCATTATCAGACAGACGGCTTAAAAGCAGAGTGTCTGGTCTTGCCCGGTGCCACAGAGTCTCCTCAGCATCTGTAAACAGTCATCACTGATCCCTGAGGGATCTGGATCCACCTTGGCATTGCCCTGCCCGTTACTCTGCCACCCTGTCCCCAGAAGTGGGTGATACCGAAGCATCTAGTATCAAATTTAGAAAAGATTTAGAAAAATGAAAAGATTTTACTTGATGAAAGAAAATCATTAGGTTGTATTGTATTCACCTGGTATGGTTTTTTCCCCATATATTTGTGCTCAATCTTATTTTCATCTCAGTAATTGTGACCTATATTTGTGGTGTGCAGTGCTGTATTTGGGTCTTGGCTGGTACTCTGTTGTATCTGGTGTATCTGTTGGTTGCAATATTGTTGATGGTTTTATAGACTCTAAGAAGAATAGCTGCTATCTTGACCGTAACTAACGGCGTTCTGAATCATCAATGCTACTACATGTCTTACACTGCCACAATTTTCCCTTCAGTTACGGTAATTGGTAAGATAAACATTCTGATATGTGTTACAACCATTTGTTCCCTAATTTTATTGGTGGGAAAAAACATTGCTTGGAATTCAACCCAATCCAAACGGTTATTACCAATGACTTAGAGAAAGGGAATAGGGAAAGAACTATAAAAGGATGCTGCTGCACCGGGGACTTACCAGTGCAGTAAACAGCACTGCACTGGTAAAGTCAGTTCAAGATCTGTTCAAGTTGATCCATCTGTTTGCTGCAAAACTGACAATCAGCTAGGGTAGTCACATCCTAGCATCTGCTCACAAGTATACAAATTCTAACATGTTTCAGTGTCAAACCCCACGTTTCATCTCGCAGCGCTGCGAAAGGTGATAACTGCGCTTGCAGGTGACAACTGTTCTTTTAACACTTGAGGCAGGAGCGATTTGAGAAATGCACAAAATGGCACATAGATCACAGGAGAACTGCTGAGCTCCGACAGCAGGGCAACACATGATATACGCAATAGAGAGGAAACGATTACTGCCATAGAGATGTAACATGTGCAGGCAAGAATCAGTGGATGTGAAGAAGGCAAGAAGGCTACAAAATGTTCATACATGTCAACATTAGAATGATTGCTACATATTTACATAGTTCACTTTGCATAACCATTTCGTGGTTCAATTTGCAAGTAGATGTGGCCCTTCCTTCTCAGCTGGTCACTCACTAATCCATAGTTTACGCTAAATGGTTGTAGAGACATTTTTTACAGGCATGGAGCAAAATAAGTTAAAATATCCACTTTATCTAAGTTGTGGTTTTACACACTCCACAAGTTCACACAACATACTATCTCAACCACAAAACTCATTTGTTTCAGTCCTACATCAATACAATCGTTAACTCACACATAACCATTAACAAAATCAAGGCTAGAAGGATAGTATAGTATTTGGACTTCCCGTTAACCTCAAGTCCATCTAGTCTCAGCAAAACCACCAGCATGACCTTTCAATAAGTTAATAGTGACTGGGTAACAGACATGCTTGTGGGATTAAAATAGATCAGCTGCTTGTGTGTGAACAGATTATTAATGTTGTTGCTGAAGGAGAAATGGTTGAAATTCCAGACGAATACCCTCCCAACCCCTCGTCGTAATTCTTTGAATTCCAGTTTGCTAGCTGTTAAGCCGAGGTTAACATTTACAGACAAAGGTGGGCTAATGTTACAAGCATGAGCTCCCCTTCCTCTTTGTTCCTTCCCTGAATCCACAGGAAGTGGATGGAGTTCAACAGAGTCCCGCCGTAGGCTAATACAACATGGAAGCAAGTAGGGATCAATGCAAAGCGATTTAAGTGAACAGTTGAAAAGAAACACTGTCCAACAATGCAATTTATGAGATCCCCAAGTCCAGGGGCCCTCTTTAGATGAGAAACATGTCAGTGTGAAGAACAGCCCAGGTGATTTAGTGTGACTGCGTCTCCAGGCCAGAAATAAAGCAGCGTTTCCATAGCTGAAAGCAGACAAGACATCCACTCACTAAGGGGCTTGATGACTAACCAGTCTAGATCTAATAATGTAAAGTCTACAGTTGTTTCCATTTCAGGCTTATCAGACAGTTGACATCTTGTCTGCCTGACGTCATGGTTATAGGGATGACATGCAGTGCCTAATAAGGTAGTGCAGGAGGTGAATAGAGGTGAAATGAACACCCCAACACCTGCTCATTAACTTTTCTAAAAGGAGACAGTAGCATGTCATTGACGGTGATTTCTATCGTAGCCTGTCTGTAGAAGTTTGTGTGAGGGACACAAAGCCTTACTTTATATAGAAAATCCTCTGACCTGAGAAACAACAATCTTTACGCACCTGGTTAATGACTGACACATCAAAGAAGCAGTGGAGGTCAGATGAGGAACATAGAGACTATTATACTTCATGATGAGTAGAAACACATCCCTTCCAATGAAGAATATAGTTTCATCTTCTCTGAAAATGATATGCCACAACATGTAGCTGTGAAAGAAAGTGCAAGTTGCAACATCACAGGGTGTTGCAACCAATAACTAATGAGCTCATGCAAACCAGCTGCCACGTAGATCATGATGCAAATTCTGCCCTGGACAGTAGTGTTTCCTCCAACGTCTACAATGACTGCCCAGCCTAGGTACTCGGCATAGAGCAACTATTGTACTGCACTCACAACAGGATGTAAACACAAGTATCACAGCACACAGTGCACTGCATGGCACAATGCCTACTTGACTTAAGTATTAGGAAACAAACTAGACAGGGGTAATAACAATGTCCGTTGAAAGATTACAAGGCAGGTTCAAAAATAGCACTATGGAAACTGTTCAAAGCATCAATCACAAGCTACGATAATCCCTGTCACGTTGTATTAATGATATGTTAAAACTACTCCTACAAGGCAAAACTCATAATTGTTCTAATACATCCGTTCTGGCATACCTCAAAGACCGCAGTGATGAGATTCCTCCACCCAACGAAGGAGACTGAACAAAGGTTAGAAATTCCAATGGAGTTGCAGTCAACTTTTGAGTGCCCTCCCCTCCTACATCATCAGCTTTGTTTAGCTCTCGTTTCCAACCTCTCCAACTGCTGTCATTAGACTTTTAATATGATGAATGTGCACTGAGCAGATAGAGAGGGGCTCTGAGCTAGACACACCTTTATGACTCTTCTTCAGCTGCAGTTAGTAACCCAAGCTCCCTGCAATATTTACTTATGATACTTCTACATTATAGATATAACCTGTCCAGAAATAACCTAGGTTGATGCTGAAGCTTCCTCTGCGCTATCTTGTCTTGCATAGGGCCCCTTTGTTTTCTAACCAAATCAGGGACAAGGTTACAGGAAAAACACACCCGATATCAATGCCCAGCATGCAAATGTCCATCCTAGAGCCGCAGTTATACTTCGGAGTATAATCGGAGGAGGGCTTTTTCTCTATTGGGAAACTGAAAGCAGACAGAGGAAGCCGCTCTGAAGCACCATGGTTCCTCTTAAGTGCTTGCTTCCTGCGGCGATTCTGTCATTTTCATCGGTATTATGATACATGACATGGACAATAACAGTAACGTAAGAGTAACAGTGACAGCATTGTGGGCACATCAAAAACAAGCCCTTGCCTGCTTTATTAGTAACTCCTCACCTGGCTGCTCCTCCTGACTCATGCATCAAATAGAGATACTCATAATGAATCACATCTAGAGGAACATTGTGATATTCCACCAGACACTAACTACACACACACTCTCGCTTTCTCTATTCTGGCAATATAGTGTATTGTTATATTGTATAGGCAGGTTGTATTGTTATGATGTTAGGTCAAGGTTAGGTTAATGCTAGGCTGATGGTAGGGAGGTATTAATAAGAAGCATTAGACAGCAGGAGTAAAGTTGTGTTGAGTCTGATGAGAGTTGGTATAGAGGGTGGTGGTTCCAGGATGCTGGAATACACTGTTGTGCCTTCTTGAGGTGTCATGTGCTCAACTCAACAAAACATGGGTGAAGGAAGGTGCCCGCTCGATAATCCCAATGACATGCCCACTCTCGCACACCCAACCCAAAAACCTGTAACATGTAGAGTGGGTGTGTTAGCAGTAGATTTATGACCTCATAGCCTGATATCCTGTACGACGAGCATCGGACATCATTCTTTAGGTATGAATTGGATTTCTGTAAATGTTCACCCTGGAGTGTGGCACAAGGGATTGTTACATTATATCCTGTGCAATGTATAATGATCAAATATGAATTGTGTAAGGCCTATAACAACAAAAAAGAACAATAATCTACTGTGATATTCACTAGGTAAACTGAAAGGCCAAGCCTCATACTGTGGGTGTCTGGCATATTCTTGGCAGCACAACCAAAAAAAAGGTCAGCTTAGTATTATATTTCTATTCCCTTAAGACACAAATGGTTTCACAAGCACTGATGATTTAAAATGTATCTACAGCAACAGCAGTCTCTTCAGTAGAATTTACTGCTTCTCCATAAACATACTCTTCACTTTCCTGACAGACAAAAATCAGTTACCAGGACATCTGCATCTGTTTCCCTTTACTGTACATGCACGCAGTAACTATTTTGTGGCGATTCCCACTAGCCACAAAAAAGAACTTTCACCTTCCACATTAAAGCGTGTAACAAGCTGGGAAATCCTAGCTTCTAATTGGCTGATTAGTACCTTCTTATACGTTGACATTCACTCACAGCAAGGAAGGGGAAAAAAACTAACTTCAAACTGGCTCTTGAGGCATCTATTAATCTGTCAACTTCTGCTTTCAGAGCCAAGGGCCCAGTGTGTCACCCTGTTTTCCTTGGGGATAAAGAGGGAATCGTGTTTTGCACTACATCTTAATAAAGCCCTTCCGCCCCTCAAGATCCCCTCTCGACTTCCTTCTTCAACACCCCTCCACAACCTCTGGCTCTCAACTC
>CABFOQ010003346.1:6769-22707 GCA_900660455.1 Gephyroberyx darwinii | reverse complement strand
AACTCCTCCCCACCTGGCAACGGTGAATGGCTGCCCCTCAGGAGGGCAGGAGGCGCAAGCACAAAAGGGTGCCTCCAAGGATTAGGCCCCAAGTCGTCACAGACCATTATCAAACAGCATGAAACAGTGATTACACGCTGACCGATGGCTTGGCTTGATTTCTCTTTCCTCGAGGCAAAGGATAAATCAGGTCACTTTGAGGCTTTCTTTTTAAACAATCCTTCATGAAAGAAACAATTTTGTTTTATTTACACCTCCCATTGACCATACAAGGACCTTTATATGTCGCGTTAATAATTAGCTTGAAGGTCAGTAAATAAACCGCAGTGGACAACAGGGGCTGAGTACACACACAAGCTGGACCTGCATTCCACACCGACAGTCAAGGTCAAAACACTGTTGGGAAGTTTTGGGGGATTCTGTGGTTTAAAAGTGAAACTATTTGTGCTTGACATGGTCGACAAATGCCACTCACTTATTGTGCTTAGTTAAAGAGGAACACATATTTGAGCTTTTGTTTCATTCCTGAAATACTCAATTTTAGCATGGATATCACTAACCCATGTCGTCATAATGATAACATCCCACTGTGAATTACTCACACAGCTATTGCACTGTGGTTTCTCAGAAAAACCATATCTTCAAATGTTTGACGACTGAACAGCATCAGGAACATCTGAACATCTGACTGGACATCTGAGGAAGGGCAAAATGTTTTCCGACAGCTCTCAGAAACCAGAGACATTAGACATCTGAAATCATCGAGACAATCAATCCATCACTTCACTGTAATACCAGCAATAAAAAGCGAGAGGTTTCAGAGAGGCAGGATTTCAAATGTATCAAAAAGATACAACTAGTCAAAAAGGCTCAGATTTTAATCCTGTAAACCTCTCCTGTGCGCTGCCTTGGCTCTTAAAGGATCCAGCCGTGCCAGTTGACCTCAGTGCATAGGAATGTGATGATCCACTTAGGAAACTCCTCCAAACAACAAGCCCCCCCCCCTTCCAAGAGCCCTCCAGGCACACAGCACACTGCCAGCCCTGGGTCTTTTCAAAACTCCCATTTCCTCTGGACAACACACGCCATCTGGGGCTGATGGAGGCCTGAGGTGCGAGCCCATTGTAAACTTTACCACCAAACCGACAGTCCACAACCAGGCTACTGTCCCGTTAGCACCTCTCTGCAGAGTCCACACGGGCTGGTGGATGGGCGGCCATGTGAAGTGTGGAGGGGAGAGGGTCAGCAAGGGACACTCTAAACACCTCACATGAAGCTGTTAATCACATGCCTTGTTAGGAATGTGATTCACTTTTTTCTGTATTTTAGGTTTCACAGGACTACACTGCTTTCAGAGAGAGATTAGTGTTCTCTTGCTTTAGTCTATTATTTCTCCCAGATACCCTTTTCTCAAGTTAGAACAAATCACTGTAGACAGCTAAAATAACAGTCTGCTTCCCAAGAGGACACGGTGCCATGAGTCGGTTTTTTTTGTCATAACACTCGGCATTACTATGCCATCACAGCGGTTTAGCATGTCTGCAGTGTGTATGTTATCGTTTAAAATATGTCAATGCACTGCATACTTACAAAACGTTACCTGAATGTTAAATGTTATGGAGCGAGCTGATAAAGGGTTTTACAGATTCAAATGAGATTGTAAGAGGCCATGTAACAGGGAGACCTAGCCAGAAAGCCTGTAACTAATGTGTTTAATCCGCTGGGAGAGCTCTATGGGAGGAAGGCTATTGTAGGAGGCAGTAAAATCATTTACATTGAAATAAATGCTTCTGTGGGGAGTACCGGAGTTAGGGCGAAACAATGCAATGAAATACAGTGAATGTGGGGCTGTATAAATTCCATTACAACAGGGGCTACACTATACAGAGATCTACCTAAACACATGCAAAACCGTTACGCCGGTGCCGGAAACGTCAAACAAGGGTCTGTCGCAAGCTTCAGTGAATGACTTCAAAACTTGGCTAAACAGGAGCTGCTGCAGGATCACCTGAAGCACCCTGTGATTAATGCTACAGACGATTAAGCAGAGAAAGAGTTCCAGTCTAGGAGCTCGGTTAACAAGCCCAGTCAGAGATGCAGCCATCCCTGCCGTGGTCCATCTGTGTCCACAACCCTATGCCCACTGGTCTGGAAAAGCTGCAGTGAATGGAGATGATCCATCCGTCCCCCCAGAACCCCTTTAAAGCTGTACATTTTGCAGACACAGCTACATTCCTGCCCAGGGCTAAGTAGGTCAGGGGGAGCCCTTATCTTTGAGAGAGCTGCCGTGCGTTTGTGTACGGTGCCTGGCCCGCCTCAGGTTTGTCGAGGGCCTGGCTAAGCCACTGCCCTTGGATTGATTGACAGATATATATATATATATATTATAGACAGGATATGTCTCACAGTTTGACATACGATGATTATAAAGTCAGGAATCAGAAAAACAGGAGGAGGTAATAATGCAATAAGTTCACCTGTCCACACTAAAAAAAAAAGTGATGAATTTTATGAGACTTTTATCAGGAAAAAATGAAATGAAGAAAAAAATTAAAATTCCAAAATATTCAACAGGTAAAAACGAATGGGGTGCATCCTGGAGCAGAGCTAAAATATTTATCCTCATGTAGGTAAACAAAATCTCTTCAGGTAATGCATGGTGCATGGTGAGTTTAATTGGAGCTGGAGAGTCACCACAGACTTTTTATTGTTTACCTTGACGCAGAGCGGAGGCGTCCTTTCAGCGCGTGCATTCCTGCTGCCTCTTCACCACATTCAATCATCACCTCACACAGATACAGCATTCCCAGCTGCCCTGGCCCTACCACCCATACACGGTAGGGGAGCTAGGCCAGTCACACTTAAAACTCCAACTGGTCCACAAACAAGATCAGTCCAAAAAGTTTCAGCTGCAAGTGGGTCTTTTGTCATGCCTAGGTAAGGTAGGCTTCGTGTCAGAGACCTGCGACATGAGCTGTGAGAACACATCGTCTGTGCTGAGACACAAATCTTCATGAGGGCGGCACACGTCTCCCCCAGCCAAAGGTCTCTTTAGGCCAAAGCTGAACCGAAGGGACAGGCACAGAGGAAAAAGGGAACCATTGACACATTGGTATTCTTCAGCCAAAGTGGAAGCCTAGCGCCAAATGTGTTCAGTAGTGAGGAGAGGAGCTGTGGGGGTTGGCGGGGCAGTGCAGGAAAACAGATACAAAGAGGCCCTGTGTCAATGCCGTGGTGGACTCTGCGACTGAAGATAATGAACAGTGAAATAATATGTAATTTGAGTGAGTGCCCCCCAGTCTACAAGGTCAGCACCACTGGCCAGACTACGCATCTTAGATGTTGGGGATTCCGACACGTTGGGTTTTGATGTCTGGGTGTTCAGAGGTTTCAGCTGTGTAAAGGGGGCTGGCTGGGCTCCATAGCCACACAAAGGGCCTCTCTGCCAGCCTAGACTGTAGGAGGGGAGTTCATTGCTCTCTCAACTCTGCCTCTAAGAACCTCTGGATTTCTGCTGTTCTGCCATTTCCAACAGTTTTCCACTTACCTCTGCTGTACTTCAGCTTGGAATTAGTATGCTGCCCTCTTTACAGTTATAATAGCTCTAGGTAACCGGTTAGACCAATAGGAAAGAAATAAACTTGAAAGTAAAAGTAAAAGCAAATTACCAGAGCATGGGTCATACTGTAAATAATTCTTAGCTCTTACCTTCCCCCATTGAGCCCTGGTGGAGAGCACTGTGGGACCCCTCTGGCATGGCACTCAGGCCTCTGAAGCTGGCCAAACAAAATAAAAAGGTCAGACAGAACCTGGCACTTCATGTCAGGGCTCACAGTACATACAACAACATAGCAATGTTGACCTTTCACATTCTTGATGGATTCAGGGTTCAGGCCTGAACAACTTCCATATTTCCCTGGCTCATTGGAGAGAGTCAAACGAGGTCTTATCGGCGTCTTATTGAAAAAGGAAATTCTTCCCATTCCATTGCTTGCTGCTCTGTGTTAGCTTGCGCCGGCCACTTGCTAACATATAGAGTACTTGGGGTTGTGGCATGAGCAGATGTTAACCAGTAGAGAAAGGAATGGGCATAATGTGACAAGAGACTACATAAACTTAAGAAGAATGGATACAATTCAGCTGCTACCAAGACAGAGGGGGAAGGAATTTGACAATGTCCGTGGCTACCATTTGAGCAGTCGAAGACGAATGATCATCATCTTCATAACCTTTAATTGGATATTACTTTGCAATAGTGTTTCAAAACGCTTTACAGAAAAATACAATAAAGTAAAGCTGTTAAGATCAGTTCAAATGCATGCTGTGTATTATATACAGGGTTACTGAAGAATGAAGCAGGTGAACATGACAAATAGAAACAAATTGAATAGAAACCGTCCCTATTTTATGAATATTTAAAGTAATAAATTGATTTGCGTTTCATCAAAAGAAGTCTCATCAATATAACTGGCAAATGAGTTTCAAGGTTCTCCCCTGGCGGCACGCATTTTTCTTATTCCTCATGCCAGGGAGTTTTGCTCTTAATGATGAGGTGTGTCACCGCAGAGCTCTCCACAGCGCTGCCAGTTTCTCACATCACTGCATTTCTGGCTCTTTACAGCAATTTAACATGGACGATTGTGCCTGAGAACTTGTCTCCTGTGATTCCTGGTGAGCCTCCGGCCTTTCAAACAGCACATACTTGGGCCAGCTAGATCAGAGGAGCAGGAATTCTTCAGGGATTAGGATGGGCATTGTTCCTACTGCATTTGCTGGCCACTGTCCCGAGCTGACAGCCAGGCCAGCAGAGGCCAAGCAAAGCCTACTGCCAGGAGGTTCGTCAATTAAGATGTGCAGGAATGCTAGGAGAAAAATCACAAGGCTGGGACTGCACATTAAGATCACTGCTTCAACAGTGTGTAGGGTGCCTGCGGCTGTGGACTGCTGCATTGTGCATTAGTCAAGAAGCTCAGGCAGCCATGCAACTGAAAAGTATTATTATATTATTTGTCCTTCTAAAAGTGAAAAACATACTTTCTTCCTAGTGAACTTTCTATATTGAATATGAACTCAAATACAGTTCTTGTATTATCACTTATTTATTTTGTTATTAACATTCAAATTGGCTAATATTTCATTACAAATGCACCAATTGGCATATCAGGACACTTTTTTTCTCAATGGATGAAGTGCATTTTCCTGTTGCATTTTGATGAATAACTCTACAAATGACTATGTATATGGTGAAAATCTCAGATTCTTCACTATTCTTTCATGTAAAATATCCCTGAAACGCTTTTACCTACTTTTGTGCTTGCTGCTTAACTAGTTATAGAAGCAAAATATTATCATATATCAAAATAAACCAATCAGCCAAAATCACATTTTCTCCTGTGGCGCCTCGCCTTAAACATGGGTCTGACTGTACTGTCATTGATCTAGTTGCATCATCGAAAGCAAACAGCAAAGCAGATGCTGTCAGACAGTAATTTAGGCCCAGTCAATGGACCACTGCTAGAATTACATTCTTCAAGCCTCCTCAAACACCCTTTGACCAAGCTTGGTCAATTGATTTTCAAGTGGTAGGGAGTCCTTTAGGAGCAGTGTTCGTATATTGAGGGGTAAGCTTTGAACTTGTCCCAGTCAAATCCTCTGATAATTTCAAATACTAAAGACCTCAGTGCTAACCCTGCGTAATAACCAGACTAAAACTATGCTAATCTCTCTCTGGTCAACGAGAGGCTAGACTAGAAAGGGCTCAAATGATCTAAAAGTCCTTCGACATGTTTGTCCATTGTCACATCAAAGACTGTGTCTGTGTCTCTAGAAAGATGCTTTGGGTGGGTAAAGTAAAAGATTTTTGAAAATGTGCTACAGCAAGGACATGGTCTAGTGGTGTAACCCACAATCTTAACACATCTGGACAGAATTCTACCCTTGTAACTCATTAACCCTCATCTCCAGTTTGCTGACCTATGGCAACTCCAAGTCCTTGTTTTCCTAAGGAAGGGAGCATGGCTACATTCGGATCCTAAAGAAAACACTACATACAGGCTAACATTCATGCCAAGCTGGCCACCTGTGCCTGAACCAGCAGCCATTCCACACAAACGGACAGCATTTGGTTCCCACAGCTGATGATTGCGTTAGCCGCAACATGAACCTCCCGTATGGGGAGGTTCTCTAATAGAAGACAGATGCTGTGAGAGCCAATCTGATGGTTGTTAAAAGAAAGACCTGCAATGGATCACTCCTTCTTTGTCCCTATCAAATGAGCGATGAGAGATAAACGTCCTTGTTCGTCTAATTGGCAAGCTTTAGATTTATGCAGCCCGGATTCCTGTAGTGATCTTTCTCTAAAAGAAAACCCAACAACAGATGATTAAAGGGGGCAGATGTTGGCTAAGATAGTGGACTCATGAAAATAAAGAGGAAATTCACATTGAGTCATCACCACAAATGTGTCAAAAGCCTCGCCCTGAGAAAATACACACACACACACACACACACACACACACACAAACATACACATAACCACACACCTCCTTAAACTGAGACCTCAGACCTAGCACTGTTAAAAAAAGGCCTTGGGGAGTCATGACTATCTGGAGCATTTTTCACCATTGACAGCCCATCAGGGCTATGAGAGAAGTGAAACTACTGAACTTGTCCTCTGAGGCAACTTGAAGAAAATAAGACTTCTGCTCTTGGGCAGACATGCCACTTTCTCTGTCTCTCCAGAAGGGTTAGAAAGGGCACAGACAGGACAGGAAGGATATGACATCATATCTAGCCAAATAAAGATTGGATCATTGGATTCAAATGTTATTCTCATGGTCGCCAAAGAAAATTCCCATCAATTGCCCTGTTGCAAATTTCTGCTGAATTTGAAATAATGCTACAAGCTGGATCCAACATCTGTATGGCATTTCTATTATACTCAGTCACTTGCATAGTAAAAGGGATGAAACAATTAAACCGCAATTGGATGTTTCCTTGTGTGTAATCAGTTGATGGAAGAGAAGCTAAAAATAGTGTAGAGAAATAGCGTTACACACATCTCTCACAGACGGAGACCAACTGCATCACATTTCCTTGTCCGTGCACCGTCTACCGCAACAAGGCCCAGGGGATTCTATGACATAAGCCCCCTGGGACGTCTTCGGCCAGACATGGTGGGGCGGGTTTCTTTAAGACACCATCAGTCAGGAAGGATGTTTACATTCAGAAAGTGAAAAATAAAAAGCCAACTCGGGATGGCAGGCAGAGGTCCAGGGGTCTATTGGCTGCCAGAGACAGAGAGCCTTTATTATTTCAGCATCAGTGCCATGTTTATCTTGCTTGACCTCTCTCTTACCCTCTTACCCCTGTCTACCCCAGCAGAAAATACCCTCTGACAAACAGCCTTTCTCTGGGTGCCCTCTTTCCCACATTACTCCGGCAGTTTGTCCCTGACACAGGGCCTTAACAGCTTTTCATTCAGTGGGGAAAACAATAAATAGACAGACTCTTCATTTCAATCAAATCCACAGCTCCTAGAATAGCACCGCCTAAACCCATGACTTCCCACAGACACACAACATATGAGCCTCCTAGTTTAGTCCACTTAGTTATTGCATTTCTGAGCATGCCGATTAGATGGGGTGATAAGCGATCCATCTCAATGAACACCCAAAGAGCACTGTGAAGATAAACAGAGCTTTGCCCACAAAGTGCACGTACACCCCAACCAAAATAGCCCTAATGGCAGAATAATCATTCCCCGCTGTGGTAAAAGGAAAGGCATGGCAATTTTCACTTCACCACCAACGACCTGAAACCACAGAATGCAGATTTCGGAATGCATACCTGGCAAGTGAAGATGACACGTGCCATCTTAATTGGGAAATGACAAGTGAAGACTTTAATTTCCTGAGAATTATGAGCGGTAGACAACCAGTGGGTAAGTAGTCCTCCATAATGCCCCACAATGAAGGGGAAGCAGAGGGCTGCTGGTTAAAATTAGAAGGCAAGTCTTCAAATAGAATTGGAGCCTTCCCATTTAAAGGTGCATTACGCAGTATTTGCAGGCAAGCAGCTCCTTCACGCCTGGGTTGAGGCTTGTCGACATTGTGATGGCAAAAGCGCTCACTTTGACCTCCCTCTGGTTTCTAGAGTGCTAAATCACTCAAAACGCAAACTCTATGCTTTCAAATGAAGGCAATGTCCTCAGGTCTTGTTTACCTTTAAGTTGACCTTTAACTCTCCCAGTGTAATCCTAGCTGGAGCTTGCAAAAGTTGCAGCTTCAGGGTGACATGGGGTCTAGGTCTATGCTAACCTTCCTCAATGCAACATCAATCTAAGCTGCATTTAACCACTAAATAACACAGGAGGCGACTTGTGAAAAGCTCTTAGCACTTTATGCACGTTGTAAGGCCTTGTGTGTTCAAGTCACCCTTGCACTCAGCAACTCAGACTTTTGTAGCACACCAAACACTAGCGAAAAAGGAAATAAGGTATGTGGCAACTCTGACTCTCTTCCTCCTGTGAGCGAAGACACACTTGGGCAGCTTCCTCCCTGGACCACCTGGAAGAGGGTGCTGTTCATTGCATTGAGGGAACATTTATCTGAAACAAAGTTAAGACGTTATTGTCTGAAAGGTCAAGCGAGGTCAAAGAAGCAAAAGATAGACTTTTCAGTAGCAACTGATTGATTTTGCACCATCCTTTCTCAATGACTGGTGGGGAAATTCATTGACCTATGAACAGCTTGCATTGAAAACCTCACTTTGTCTTGCAGGAATGCTCATTAGAAAAAGTAATGGTCAAGTATGGGCACCATGGGGGAGTCAGGAGTAAAGGGAAAATGATTCAGTTGCAGCATGGAGTCAAAATAGTAAAGGCCATTTCTATTTCCACTCAGTCAGTCTGGCATCAGTGTTAAATCGTGAAAATTCGACTCCCCCTAAAAAGCCTACAGATCCCAGCAGCTGATCAAAGTTCACTCAACAGAGAGTGTTTTCTTTCAAAGAACAAACACCACTTATCTGCCTGAAACTACTGCCCTTGCCAGAGGCTGTAAGCTTTAAGCTGACTGGTGATGACTTGAGTTAAAGACAGTTATGGTGCAGAAAATAGGTCCTTCACCAGGAATTCATCTGAAATCCCCCTCAAAGCTCTGCATGCGGTGCAAAGTCAAAGACGGAGGTGAGGTGATCATAAAGAGTGGGAATGTAGTGCAGTATTTTGGAGTCTCTAGGCTAGACGACAGTATATTATGTCATTTATTATTGAGATACATGCATGTTGGATTTATTGTTTAGTTTTTGTAACTCGCACCCACTGCAGGGGTTCTGCTTTAATTTGTTCATTTTCCTGACAGGTACCGGTGATTCGTTGGTAAACTGAAGGGATGTTAGGTTTTTCAACTCACAAAAGTCGGAAAAATCTTTACACACTTCGGTGTTTGTCAGCAGCCTACAATAACAACACATTTCCTACAGATACATTAACCACGGGAAGAAAATCCTTGAGATAAATTCGAGCAGCACTCAAAAGGAGAGCACTTACCGAAATGTCTAACTCCTTTTCTCCCAACAAGCTTGTTCAGTAGGAAAGTTTTCCTTAGTAGTCTCTCTTTTTTAAATCTTGAGGTTACTCCGTTAGTTCATTTCACATTGTAAAGCCGCCAGACACACAAATCCCAGTATCATCAGCTCAGACAACCATATGATCCACACGCGAACGCCGATGCATATGAGCTTGACCAACAGCGAGGAACAAATGCCGCCTTCCTGTCCTGTCGGAAATATCGCAATTACGAACTGAGCCCGCATGAACGATTCAACGAAGTGGAAGTTTAGGGGTGGAGAATATGGAAGTTTTCTCATTGAGTGATGGTAAACGTGATGTAAGTTATTGTTATAGGTAATAAGCTTCTTCTTCTACTCTTTCTTACTTACTCTTTCTTTCTGGCTAATGAATCAATTAAAACTCAATTAGATGCCTGATGCACATTTTGTTCTCTTTACTTTGCTGCTCGGGCAAAAAACAAGTAATTTCTAAAATAAAACAACAGCCACCAAATAACTGCTTTGGTTACAGTGTCCATTTTGTTTTGAAAAGCACTTGATTGTGCAAGTCAAGAAGGGTCCACTCACGAACATTTTCTTTTTATTTACGAGGATCACTTAAAGGCAGCAAAACACCGCCTGTATTGGACAGGCAAATGTTATCCACCTTGGGATTCAGTTTTTACCTCACAGCTACATTTGAGGGCCACAGTTTTCAAATTTGTTCCAGCCTAGTGTCATTCATATAAATCAATGACACCAAATATTGATAGCGTACCTTAAAAATATTTTTATTTCACTTAGTATGGAACATGTAATCATGGGAGCCTACAGCCTATGACAGAGTGACAGGCTTGTGAACCGACATAACAAATCGTTATCCTGCCAATTACATTTATGAGGGTCAGGTCAGTGGAAAGGGTGGCTGACAAAGGATGTCTTGAATGAATCAATTGGGTGGATGCTAATTTATGTGTGGCTGGTTGAAAAGAAAAGGACGCCTTGCTATGCACAACCCCCTCTGTCTTTTCTCTTTTGAGATAATCTCAAGATCCTCATTCAGAGACTGAAAAGAGCAATGTGGTCGACTTTCTTGATGGAGTTGCTCACGTGAAGATGATGCTCCTGATGTCATTTGTGTAGAGGTCTGATAGACTGTTTCACTCTCCCCAGTACAATATGTAATTTACTGTATGACAGGCTGTGCCTATTTTTTCTACAGTACATATCAAGAGATGGTCCATCCTAGTGATTTTTACTAGGACAGGGATGCATAGAAGTATTTCCACTATTTGCTGGTGAACTGGCTGCACAATGATGTGCGCTTAATAAACCAATGTCTCCATCTGCTGGTAATAAAAGGGAATGTCACTGTGCTCAGTTTTCTCATATGGCATTATTACTGTCCAACTACTTCTGGCAGTAGTCTGTGTGTGGCAGAACCTTATGAATTTCAATTTGACCATAAATCCAGTTTTGGGGGAAGAAAAGTTGCCTTACTGCACCATCCTTGAAAGATGCACCACCACCACCAAAAATCTAAATGATTATATTGTCTAAAACTACTTTTTCAGAAAAGCTGTCAGGAAAGCCAGTCAATTCAATAATATTCGATAGCTGAAATCATTTTGCACACAGTAGAGTTGGTTTTTTTTCCAAATGTTAACCATCTCATTTAGAGATGAAACATTAGTTCTGTTAGAAAGCCACTCTCTGGATTCTTTGTTGCATATGCCTGCAATATGAGTGAATTGGCAGAAGAGGGCAGAGGATGAGCATACTACAAACCAGTGTGTGGTCCCAACCAGATTTATGAAAAACTTGCAAGTTTAAGCAAGTTGGCCTCTTATCTAAAGGCAAAAAACACCACCAATACATTTTCAGTTAAAATTTTATTTAGCATGTCCTGGAATGGCTAAAAGAGATAGAAAACTATGTACAAAGACTCTAAAAGTAAAAGCTTGAAACATTGAAAGATTGTTTTTCCACATGTGCTTCATAAAGGTACAGAAAGTATTACTGTTTGTTTCCCAAACAGTTAAAAATCAACCGAAAAAATAATCTTCTAAAATTCTAACATTATGTACAATATATTTCCAATGAGTCAATTAAAATGTGTAATAAAACATACTAAAAACAAAACTGATGAATAAGAATGAATGAGTGAATAAGTTAGAGTGGCAGGACTTCAGCAAGTTAAAAGGGAAACACCACTTGATGTAAGTGTCCACATCTTATTCTATAGAGCTCAGTCTTTCAGTGAATGTGCCCACTCTTCACATCAAGCACCAAGCCTCTAATTTATTATAAAAGTCATGATGAACAGACTGGTACGGATCTATATATGAATTTAGAGACTTACTTTGAAGAAAATAGAATATTGAAATAAGTTCTACTCATTGCGATCTGTACTCAACCACCTCTAAAAATTGGAAAGTGTTCATGAATCCAAACTGAACCCATAGGAATAACACGTGGATGCTGTTATTCAGTGGTATTCCACCTTAACATTAACTAAATTCCTTTCAGACATCCCTTTTACCCTGAGTAAAAAAAAAATCTTGGTGGACAAATAAAAGACAAGTCACTGTTGAAGCAGCTCTGGCTTCTATGTATGATGCATTATCGCTATCAAACAAATCTATATGTGAGCGAAAGAAAACAGACTATCTTACCCCTCCAATGTTCTAATATAAGGAGTGAGCAATGTTTTTTTTCCTCTAATGTACTCAATTAATCTGAGTTCTTTCAGTATACTACACAACTCTGGCCTTTGGTGTTCGCCCTGAGGGCCAGGGGTCAAAGGGCAAGTTTGAGGGGTTAGATGGGCTTGGTGGTGGAGTTGTAGACCAGACGCTCCCGATCCTCCATGGTAGCAGCCTGGGAGCCGTTGACGGGCACATGGTGGTGTTGCGACTGCCGCTTCTTTCCCTTCAGGCAGCAGTAACACAAGATGCCTAGCAGGATGAGGATGGCTAGACCCAGGACAACAGCTATCGCAATGGTACCTGAGTAAGGATGGGTACAGTTAGTATAAAATACAACCCGCATCAAAAGGCAAAAGAATGGGAATTTAATTTGTTCGTTTAATTACGTGTAGTGGGAATTTAACTTGGTGGTTTTGTCATTTCAATAAACTACCAGACTGGATGGACAATACACATCACTATATCAGCTGCTGCATTCATCCTCAATGAACTGGCACAATGAGTTGGGATAAAGGAAGGCTTCATCCATACTAGTGCCTCTGAACAACGACAACCCACAAGAAGTAAAAGTTTATGGGGCAGAAAAAACCTTTTGAAACAGCATTGTTGAGGCGTCTCTTCAAGAAAACAAGTCACTCTAACGAGACAGCACTTTTATGAGCTCAAGACTGAAAAAAAAAAACAAGAATTACCTGTCTCGTTTTCAGACTCCTGGCGTTCAAACTCCTCCTTTCTTGCATATACGTCCTTTTCTAAAATCAAAGATAAGATAGATAGATTTAGCACATTTGTGTGGTACATTAAATATACAATGTATTAAAAGACCCCATGAAACAAATCTCAGTTCATGATGTGTGCTATGGAAAGGGAAATAAAGTTATGGACGTTATGAGGGTTAAAGAGTGAGTGTGTGCAAATGCTCACTACAGCTGACTGCACTGAATCTGAGGAGGGAGCAAGGAGTGATATGATAGTAGTTTTTAGCATCATACTTGTCGTAACTTACTGGGATCCCTATATTTAAAACTGCTATATTTGAATCTGTGGTAGACACGCTAACAGAACTTTGCATTTCAAGCTCCCTAAGAGAAATCAGTCAAATGCTACGCCCCTGAAAGTGTTTCACAGAGCATTTACAAAAAGGTTGTTTTGAACGCAAATGTCTCTTTCCTTGTATGTGCTTGGAGCAAAATATGGCTGGGAACATCACTTTACATCACATTATTTGTAGCGCCTAGGAATGTGCCAAGCCACCTGTTACTCCTCTGCAGCTCTTCTTACAGGACTCCTGATTATCAAACTTGTTCTCATTCCCTTTGCAGCCACCGTAGTTGAAGCGTAAGCATTCCTGCTGGTAGGGGTTGTAGTACCACTTGGTGAGACTGTCCCTGCAACTTCCCGTGTCAGGAGGTTCGGTGCAGCGCACTGTGTATTAGAGAAAAAGGGCAGGAGAGATGACGATGGGGAGTCGAGTAAAAAGGGACGACAAGAACCTGTTTCACAATTCAAATTAAAGCTGCATTATGTAACTTTTTTCATGTAAAAATACAAGCGCCTGATTAGTCTAGTTCATGAAGAGAAGACTGGCCCCTCCTCCTTCATTGAGCTGCTGTAGTTGGGAGTCGGGAGGGTTTTCTGTTTTCTCTGAGCACAGGAAGTGACAAATGGAAACTTAGGAGCCGAACACACACAGCTAGCTAGCACCTCGACTATCACTGCAAAAGGCTAATTTACTGCGCAAAGATGGTGAAGCTGCTAACAAAACCCATCATTGCCGCTTGGCGGCACCAGCAACTAAATTACATAAAGTTACATAGTGCAGTTTTAAGTGACAGAAACCATCACATTTGCAAGAAGAGTAAAATGTCATATCACCTTTCTGCACATCCACTGGAATTTGCAGCAGAATCCGAAACTTGTTGTTCACTGATATAGAAAAGAAGGACATCATTTAGTTTCATAAGTCCAGTGATGGGTGGTAACACATTACTCAGTAACGCGTTAAGAGTAACAAGTTACTTTCCTCAGTCACAAGTAGTGAAACTAATTACTTTTTCACCTTCAATAATAATATTACAGTTACCAGAAAGACAGTTAGACAGAAAAACAAGTCCCGGAAAAGTAACATAACGAG
Organism: Gephyroberyx darwinii; assembly: GCA_900660455.1. Lineage (NCBI taxonomy): Eukaryota > Metazoa > Chordata > Actinopteri > Trachichthyiformes > Trachichthyidae > Gephyroberyx > Gephyroberyx darwinii. Next base: position 8,313 of record CABFOQ010003346.1, on the reverse strand, counting down.
TAGTGTAACAAATTCTCACAAGGAGTAATAAAGTAAAGTAATATTATTACTTTTTAAATAAGTAACCAGTAAAGAAGAATATATAAATGTTTTTGAGTAACAAGCCCAACACTGCATCAAGTCTTTCAAGGAAACGTTTCATCACTATCCTGTCATCACCACATTTACAATGCTGTGAGACAGTATGGAAATTAAGCCCAGTTTGCATAGCCATTGCTCACAGTCCTCGCAGTTGTCCTCATCTGATCCGTCCCTGCATTGCTTGACTGTGTCACACTCCAGGCCTGGGTCCAAACAGCAGCCGTTAGCGCAAGAGAACTGCTCTGCCGTACATGGAGCATCGCATTTTTCTTCTGTGACACACGAACACAGATGCAAAATATGAAAAACACTTTGATAAAACACTTTCATCCCTGAGAGAGGAGTACACAGGGATTCCTTTAACTAGCCACTAGATAGTTTTGTACACGGTCACCAACTAAGCAGAATCCACCTACCAGAAGGTGCAGGAAATGGCAAACCTCTGCCAGTTTTTTCAGTTTTTTCTGAAAGAAAAGGCAAGACAACAAGATTAAAATTTCTTTTACATTTTTACATTACATTACAGTCATTTAGCAGACGCTTTTATCCAAAGCGACTTACAATAAGTGCATTCAACATAGGTAGGCAAGGGAACTACTAGTCACCAGAAATCATAAGTGCATTTCTTTCCTAAACAAGCATCTAAGAGCAGAACCAGTGCTAAGGTAAAAGTGCAATAAGTTAGCTACCTACTTTTTATTTAAACAAATGAGACGCTATTCTTCCTTCACTTAGCTCTTTTCTATTATACACAAATATTCTAGGAAAACAGGAATATTTATTACATTTGTGAAACATCATTAGCTTTGTTGCATTCATTATAGGTTGCTCTGAAAAAGACGATTGGTGGAAAATGTATTGTAGCTTGCTTACATTTTTGTAATATTAGCCTTTCCATAAATGCTGCGTTTCCAACGGGTTACATATTTTTAAAGAAATATATGCATCTATGCTGCAAAAGGGTATGGCGTCACAGTGAATTGAAGTATGAGACCAGAGAGAGAGCTACCTGAGCCAGAGCAGGCATTGGTACACTCCTGGTGGGACAGGTAGTTGTTCAGGTTCTCCCTGCAGCCCCCAAAGATGAACTCCTCACACTTCTTTGAGGCTGCGTTGTAATGCCAGCGAGGGAAACTGCCCCGACACGGTCCAATCTTGACTGGAGCCATGCAGTGGTCTGGCGGAGTAGAGAATATAATAAGGGTTAGGTTCAAGTCACAATGAAATGAAAGATGATTTTCTCTCCTTGTAATCCAGCTCTCTGTATCATAATGTGCATCTACTCAATAAATGGCCAAAAAAATAATAGTTCTTGTATTTTTTCATGAAAATGTGATTACTTTACTACCTGGAAAATGATGTATTTTTAGAGGTGACTTCATGGTGTACCAGTAGGCTTACATAAAAAATTCTAAACTTTTCCACCAACACCATGACTGAGTTGCAGTAGCTGCAATTTATTT
>CABFOQ010003339.1:7320-20144 GCA_900660455.1 Gephyroberyx darwinii | reverse complement strand
AGAGTGAAGTGTAATGCAGGATCAATAGGTGCATTGATCCACTGAATGGAATGAGATACAGGAAATAAGTTTTATTGCTGATGGAAGGAATTGGAGAGCTTGCTCCACCACTGCCATTTTGAAACAGCGGTTGGACCACTGAGGTCACAGGCCAGTGAACCAGCTAAAAGCCAAATCACATGTTTCCCTGCCCATACTAAAGGCTTATACGGGAACGTTAATCTGGGTCTTGAGGGCCTGTGGGTTCACGGCAAGCATAGCGCAACTCTCAGTATGCATGGGAACTTGAACACAGAATTCTTCCACTTCTTTAGACAATATTTTTTTTACTTTAGGCCACTGTTGTGTCATGGTAGTCTAGTTGTATTCTCTTCTTTCTATCAGAAGGGGAAACGCACTGACCACTGTGCAGTTTAACATGAATAATAAAATATATCTGCAGCTCATCATCAATTATTCAACCACAGTGCCAGTTTAAAAGTGGAACTCACTGACTTCTGAGAATGACAAAGAAAGCTTTGAATAGCCTAACCTAGCTGTAGTGAGTTAAGTTAGAGACTCTCTGAGAGGGCATGCAGCTGGATATGGCATTCAAGTACATACGGCTACATATCCACCAAACTGTGTATACTACATCCAGCGCACTGGTTCAAAACAAAGTGTTGTGACTTCCAGAATGGAAAGGTGTGGCCGCTTTGCTGTCATGTGAGAGCGATAAATCAGACCTGCTCTGTGCTGCCTTCAGTACCTTTCACACATGGGCGGGACTAAACTTGGCATGGGAGGCAGGTTGTTAACTAGACAGTCACATGCCGTATGTCCACACAGAATATCAGTAAGATGCACTGAGCCTCTGTGTCCACCTGGTTAATCATTTATCAAAACAAACTAGCTAACGTCGCAAGCTAACTAGCCAAACACGGTTGTATGGGCTTTGTTTTTACAATTCTTACACGGCGATAGCTACCTTGTTGCTAAATCACAACTAGCTGTGTTATTTGTTGTGCACTATCGCCAAGCTTGCTACGTGCTAAAGTAACTCGCTAGCTAGTTGGCTAACGTTACTTGCACGAACCAAGAAGAAGGCGTCACTCGCCGCGCCAGGCAAATACAGCTGGTCACCACCACCTCTTCCTACCTTCTGTATTGACGATTTGCCACTTCTTCGCAAACCCATCAACAGAATTCTTGGTTTGCTGTCAGACGGTGCTGGGCTGTCCTCGATGTCGGCCTCCTCTTCTCCATAACCAAAATCTTTGGGGAACGAGTCCGCAACCCCGTAGCTGTCAGCCAGCTGTTCCACCTCGTACTGAATCGACATTTTGACCCAACGACGCTCGCTTCCCCTATCCCCCCCTCACTTGTTGTTTAACACAGCCGTGCTTGTATCAGAAGATCGCTCTGCTCCACGGGTTTAACGATGAAATAGTTTATCAATTGTGCCCAGGCTAGTTGCAACGACAGAGCGTGCTCCCACACATTTCCTTCGGATTTCCTTTCCTGTTAAAAAAAAAAATCTTGCTTTTGATCCCACCCCCTAATTCTGATTTGCTGTCTCGATTACATAGCGAAGAATGGTTTGTGGATTCGGCTGTCACTCTTCAGAGGCTTTTTGGTGTCACCTGACTAGTACTCAGACTTGTTTTGTGACCTATCACCTGAATAACAGACACAATCCTATTTTGTCACAAATGTTCAACGTTATTTGAACCTATATCATAACACATCATTTAAGATGTTAGATTTCCGTTTAAAAAGTGCATATTTGATAAAGGCAAAAGCCAAACCAAGTGAAAGCGTATATTTATAGTATTATGCGGTGTCACCAGCAGATGGAGGCGCACATCCACTACAGTAGGAAATGAGGCTTTCAAATGCTGTTGGAAATGTTGTAATTTCGATATATCAACTACCCAGCAGTAAATACGACAGCGAAACCCGGAAACGCGCTGGAAAACTGGTGTAGCAGTTGATGCTAAAAGTGATTATTATTATTATTATTATTATTATTATTATTAATAATAATAATAATAATAATAATAATAATAATAATAATAATGTTGTTGTTGTTATTATTATATTATATATATATTGCTGTTTGTTTTTAAGTTTACTCTTTGACACATTTTTATACAGTTACAAGTTGTCCTTTTAGTGTTGAAGAGACAACTGCAAAATGTATCTAGCCTAGAGAATATTTGCAACAAAAGATGTACAACAACATTTAGATAATAAATGTAATGTATGTACAGTACTGTGCAAAAGTCTTAAGCACATGTAAAAAAAAAAATTCTTAAAGTGCCTAAGACCTTTGCACAGTACTGTATTTTTACATGATTGATTCACATTATAATTTTCTCCTCTTTATTCTGACAATCCAGCACAAAGTAGCTCTGTGCCCGTTGATTTTACGTTTGTTATAGGAAGCACTTGAATGCGAGCCCGTCTTATGTATTTACGTCTTACATCAGGGGAATTTGGAGCTTACGCGGAGCACTTGAAGGCAGCATCGAGGCCACACCCACTACGTGAAAGGAAGGTGATAAACGAAACTAACTACATCCATCCGGCACTTTCCCTGCTTTACAACTTTGATTATTGTTGTGTCGCCAGGGACACTTGAAACACAATTGCCCTTTACAACAGGGAAGTTAGCTCGACATCATAATGGCATATCATAGAGTAAGTGCTTTTGTGTTTCCGCCTCAACTTAGGCTATGTTGTCGTTAAGAACTATCTAACAAATTGGAAGCTAAGCTAGGCTAATGTTAGCAAGTGTAAAGTTTGCAAGGTAGCGTTCCCATCAGCGGTCGGGTTGGCCACCTGTGAGGCCTCACAGTAAATGTTCACTGGCTCTTATTGTTTCGGTTTTCCTAATTACTTGACATTGTAACTTATGTAGCTAAACTTAAGTTGAAACCCCTCAAGAAATTGTCAACAAACTAAGTAGACACTTTAGTTGTGTTAGTTATTTGTTTTTTCTGAGTGAGGGTTTTGAGTTTTGATAACATTGTTTTGAGTATGACTGGAACTAGCAGGCATGGAGGCACAAATGACAGACTCAATATAATGTACATTTTCATCATACTGTTTCTCCTACGTTTTGATGGTGTTTTCTTGTAGTTAGGCCTTAACTGTTGAACAGTTTTACATTGTAGTAAATTGGCTAACATTGACTTTTTTCCATAGGGATCAGATTCAAAAAGGGAACAGTTTCGGAGATACTTGGAGAAAGCTGGTGTTCTGGATAGTCTTACCAGTGGTATGGTACATGTTTCTCCCCAGGTTATCTCTCATATATCTAGTCTCTCTATATTCATTTTTATACACTTCTAATTTGCAGTCATATTACAGGACATTTTTGGATTTTGTTAATTAGTTTTTCCTCTGAAAAGAGAATCCTAACAGCGTTACCTGCTCTGCCCATTCTGGGCAAGAGGCGCCCCTGAAGTCTACGCTGTTGTTGACTCACTCCCTTGACCCTGGAATCAATCTCTTACATTTACTTGAGTTATCAGAGTAATGTAATGGCACGTGAGATGGCAGGATTACTCCGACGAGGGCTTGTTGAAATGATGAAGAAACGGGCCCCTGCATACTCTTGGCCCTCCATAGCACAAGGTTGCCTATCCCTGCCCTCAGTTATGGCAAAGTACCTACATATAATAACAGCAATCAAAACTGCCAAACGTACTGATAACTGACAAGATACTACTTGGTCAGTGTGATGAAATTATTAGACCAAAAGGTCATCTTGGAGGGAACGTTTGTCCTGCATGTGGTGGCCCTTCTTAATGTGGTAATTGTCTTACAAACTGTCTCAGCCCTTGTGCAAGTGCATCTAATCTGTTTTTCTTTCTGGATTTCAGTGCTGGTGGCTTTGTATGAACATTCAGAGAAGCCCAACAATGCCCAGGAGTATCCTTCTGAAACTTATGAAGCAATCCCTGCCACTCCCATACCACTGCACCACCCTAGCAGATAAGCTCTTGGTAGAGTAAGTAGTGAGTTGAGCTGATGACTCAGAGATTGCAGGTTCATGCCACCACACCCACAACCACAATAATAACAGGCAGACATGTTTATCATTTAGACGATAAGGGGAACAGTTGCTGCAAATTTGCTTTGTAGATTCTTTAACCAGGTCTTCCCCAGATTTCTCAAGCACTACCTCAGTGCGGCCGGCCAGGAGTCGGCAGACACTGAGGCTCTACAGCAGGAGCTGACCGAGTTGAGGCAGAGGTGTGCACTTCTGGTAGAGGAAAACAAGCAGCTCAAAACAAGGGTATAATATCTACTCATGCTGAAATTAAGGAATTTGTTCTCAGTGAACAATTTATGCATCATTTCAAGCCACATGCATTCCCTAACATAGTTTCACTTTTTCCCCCCTAGCTTCGGAGTTATGAACCCACGTCAGAAGATGGAGCCACAGCTGAATAGGCCCCCCAACAGAGCCTTGGCTTGATACACATATTTTTTCTTTATATGGCTGTCACTTTTGATTTCCAAGATAGGACAGCACTGTTAAGTGTGATCCAAGTATTTTTATGTGTCTGCGCTATTTTTCTTAAAGGAAAAATCCACCCTAAAACACCCAAACTCTGTTGAAAACAGCTTTTGGTATCATATAGATATTTCCAGCGTAGCTGCAATAGAAAATATTCTATGATCAAAAACAGGGATGGGCTGACATGTGCCTCGGAGGGCCAGGAGTATGCAGGTTTTCATTCCAACCAAACACTACAGAAGGTGATTTCACTGAGTAGTTCCTCCTCACTGGTTGAAGGTGTGTTAATCAGTGAAATCACCTGCTTTAGTCTTTGGTTGGAATGAAGACCTGTAGACTGTTGGGCCTCCGTATCACATGGTCGCCCATCCCTGATATGAAACATCAACGGTAAACATCAGGTTTGATGTCAGACCTATTTCTATGCTCTATTTCTATCCTTATTTCTATGGTTTGTCAAAAGGAATTCTGGGAAATGTAGGAAACCACTAACTGAAGTAAAAGCCGACAAGGCAGGCTGAGGGAAAGTGAGTACAAAAAAAAAAGTCAAGTACAAAACTTCATCACAAAATAACTGCTGGAATACATTGAACGTCAGATTGATGATATTATAACAATATATTATATACAAGTATCATAGGGTGGAATTTTCCTTTTCCTTGTTTTCTTTTACGGTTAAATTTAACTTATTTTGTACATAATGTAAAAAACTTTTTTTCTTGATTACTGAGTGTTGATTCTTTAACTGAGGTACCGGAGATGCATGTCTGCTTAAGACATGATTCGAATTAGGAGCAATATGATCTTTGGGGCTGAACGCGTTTTAGAAGAATATAATATAATATTTGATTATACTACATGTTGATTTTACTTTTGTGGCATTGTTAGTCAATATATTTCATAATCATAAACTCAGCCAGAGACACAAATTCTGCAATTTTGCTTAATATTGTTCTTACTTAAATTTTCTTTACAAATGCCTGGTGTGCAGTAAATTTGAAAAGCTCAAAAAAAGTTATTTTGTAGCTTTTGTTGGTGCATCATCAGTGGATCTAATATCTACACACCAGTCTATTGGTCAGGCGGTTACTGCTGTTCAACCTGGCACGGTTAATATTACTGAACACTCACTACTCAGTATTGAACATTGACTCTCATGTATTGACGCAAAATGAGCAAATCTCTCCAAAGCTACGAGCCAATGAAAATACTAACCTGTTATCAGTATGTACAACATGGATCTTAAGACTCTTTGAACTCTGAACATCTGACTTTGTTTCATGTAATGCTGTCAGTTCAGACAGCACAACATTATTGTGAGTGAAGTCATATCCAACTTTTCCATCTAGTGTAATAACACGAGCCAATTGGCTATCTGCAGCACGTTTGAAAGTTGACGAAGACTCAGCCAGCAGGAGTATTCCTCGTCATATTGAAATGATATGAGATATGATGATATATGTTTGTTTTCACGTCATATCACAGTCACTGTGAGAATGTATTACAGTTTGTCTTAGTGTATCTATCCTGGATCAGACCTCTTAGAAATATGGTGATACCTTGGCATGTTAATTCTACACTGTTTTGTTTACTGTGGCTAGTTTGATAGAAATGCATGTCAGTCACAATAGAAAACAAGCTTTATTCCAAAGAACATTGAAAAAACATAAAATATACATGGTTGACGTGTAACAGACCTGTCGTGCCTCATTGTGAACTGAAATGTGCCATGGAGTACGCAATATTGATGCCTATTCAATGATTTTCAACATTTGTAGATGAGGACGAAACTACACAACAAATATCAACATTTGTGACCTATTACAAATAAAGAGTATTGAGCCTTTAAAGTGTTAAATCCATATATGAACTGCAATGTAGAAACAATGTGTTAAAGAATGGCCCAAACATACGGGCCTCTGTGGTGCAACTAAGGACCGAAACGTATGATTTCCTTTGAGAATTTAGATTTGCAGGTCCGGGGCTCGTCGGCTGCTTGTGTTACTTGCCATGGATGTTTTGCGGTTAGAGGCAGGCGGTCTCGGGCTGTGCCTGGATCCTGAGCTGGAGTCCTCCTGTGACTCCGGGGTGGAGGGCCGACTCTGATGCTTGGCGTCAGATTTTGACTGCGTTCGAGCAGAGGGGTATCCACTACTGGCTTTTGTAACCCCATATGAATCTGTGTCGGAGCTCTTGTCCTCCAATACTGTGGCGCAGTAGCTGTGACCCTTCCACGGTCTCCTTGCCACACTTACTGGCAGCGTGGGGCAGGAAGATGCATTAGTTGCATCCTTTGGGCATTTTGCAGAGTCTGGGCTACCTGTGTCACTGACATCCTCCTCACTGTGCGGGGGAAGGTGTGAAAAGTCCTCTGCCTCTTCCTGCTTTGTAGGGGTCATTGAGTTGCAGTTATTCTCCGTGGGGCTATGAGCTGCACCCTTAGGATCATCCAATACCTGCTGAGTGGCCAGTACTCCCTGAAGAGGAAGAAAAACTGAAGGGTTGATAAGGTTTGGGTACATATCTGTGCGTTGGGCCCTCTCCATCAAGAGGTAGTCGCTGGGTGCAGAGGCAATCGTTGCCTTTCGGGTTGCACAGGTGCCCATCTGCACAACAGATTCCTTTTTAGATTTGCTGCCATAGTAATCGTCAAGCTCGTCTCTTTCATCTCTCAAGTGTGGGTAGTAGTCCAAAATGCCCCTTTTAATCTTCTTGTAGCCCAGGTGTATGATCTCCAAGATGTTCAGGAAGAGGGAAACTGCGGCGATACATTGCATGAACACCATGAAGACACTTTTTTCTGTTGGTCTGGAAACATAGCAGTCTACTGCGTTGGGGCAAGGCTCCCGCTCACACTTGAAGAGCGGGTAGAGCTGGAAGCCATAAAGGAGATACTGACCCGTCATGAAGGCCACTTCGACGGCAGAGCGAGTGACAATGTGAGCCACATAGGTGCGCAGCAGAGAACCGCTCAGAGGAGCTTTGTTGAGCTTGCCCTGATCAAGCTGTTTCATTTCCCGCTCAATCCTCTTCCTGGCCTCAGCCATCTCTACGTCCACCATCTCCAGCTCCCGGCGCAGTAGCAGCTTCTTCCTCTGCCGCGCCTTCTCCAGTGCCCGAAGCCGGTAGAGAGCATGGCCCATGTAAACCAATGAGGGAGCGGACACAAAAATGACCTGCAGCACCCAGTAGCGGATGAGCGAGATGGGGAAAGCCAGGTCGTAGCACACGTTGCGGCATCCAGGCTGCTCAGTATTGCATATGAAGTCAGCCTGCTCATCGTTCCACACGTCCTCGGCAGCCACCCCTAGCACCAGCATACGGAAGATGAACAGGATGGTGAGCCAGATCTTGCCAACCATAGTGGAGTGGATATGCACCTCCTCCAGTATCCCCCCAAGGAAGTTCCAGTCCCCCATCTTCACTCGGCCATTATGACTGGCAGTAGGGCGTTGAGTCAGTGGAGAGATGAAATCATAAGGGAAGAGATTTGATGAAATTGTTTACAACGGGTATCCATGCAGCAGAGTTTTGTCACCATTTTTAACACAAGTCCCTAAATGTGTAAGCATTAGTAGTGCCATGGCAACTACAAGAATGATATTCCTTTGAGGAATAAAGTTGGCTTCTACATAGAAAATAAAGATAGATACAAAATAAAAGCCTTTCAGATTAAGACAGCATCGTACAACTTGAAGGCAAATCGTCAAGTTTTAAAGTAACATATTTGTATAGAAAAACTAGTAAATGTAATAAAAAAGAAGCATTTAGAAATTACCAAATAACAATGGAATTATCAAAGACATACCTCAGGAAAAATGAAACGTTAACATTGATGGCGCTTAATGTGACGTGATCCTACACCCTAAGTGTCACATATTTGAAAAAGAAGATTTTAAAAATAAGCTCAGAAGACTTGAGTCAGCCATCGGTTTCCCTTTAGATCTTTACAGTGGTCCTGTTATGCCATTCCCTGCAGAGAGTTCAGTGCGACTGTGGCTTCTATTTACCTTGCAGCAGCATGGACAGACTGCCGATGATTTAAATCTCCTCGGGTCATGCAGCCGTGACGTGGTCACCAAAATGTTGAAAAATCGTTGGTGCCCTCTACATCTGTCCCTGCACATCACCTGAACTTAAGTGACCCGCATCTGCCCAGTGTTGCCAGAAACAGAGTGGGTGACAACTGAGCCGCTGAGGGAAGGGTGCCAACTCTACTTTGACAAGAGAATGTCAATACCAGCAGCTCCCCCGATACATTTAGACCGTAGCCTCACAGCTATCGGCTTGTAACGTGGGTTTTGACCTCAAGCTTAACAGAGTCAAAGCCGATTTGCTTGCATTTGTTGGTAATTTTTTACTTTTCAACACAGCAATATTTGCTAGCATGAACATCTCAAATGCTAACTTGCATTGCACTGGTGGTTCACTAGAGAGTGTGTGCATGAGTTGCTGCTGTAGGTAACCACTCTGCTCCCAGATAGATGCTCAATGATGACTAGTCTGTTTTGCAAATCTTTCCATCTAGACTACATAAGATAGGTTTGCACTCGTTGATCTCATGAGCTGCTCAGCATGTACAAATGGAGTGTACTGAAAACAGGTTGCAATGTACATCCACACAGGCCTTGTCTAATCAATAGTTTTCTACCATTGTGAGGCAATCAATGAGTCATGTCCGATTTCATACCCCGCTGCTCCTCTCTGGATGTAATTAAATTGTCTCATCCATTTGACTCAAAATTTTAGCTCATTTACAAGAAATCAATCACTGGGGCCCGTTGCACTTGCCAACTGCTGCTTGCCAACTACACATTCAATTTCTAAATACCATAAAATACCTTCAAATGTGTTTGCATGATAGAAACGACTGCTTGTAGAGGAGTCAATCGTGATGTTTCCCAGAGCCCCAGGCCCATACAATGACATGAAATGTTCTCTTCTTTCACTTGCGTGTTTGCTGTTGATACACTGCTAGCCATCTATGAATAGCCTAGACAGTACATGTCGTTAGTTATATAGAGCGTGACAAACCATCTCAAACTGTGAGAATATCGGTTATCAGCAGGAAACCGCAAACCCAATCCCAAAACTGGCCTAATTATTGGTTGTGGAAAAGGTTGAACCTAACAAATCAAAAATCCAACTAACCTCTGTGACCTGTGCACCAGTTTGGTTCTGCTGATCTGTATCCAAACTGATGGGATATGACTGGCCTAAGATCAGTTCAAGATTTCCTTCTCACCAAAAAAATGCATTTGGCAGGTTTGTTAATGTGAGGCTTTCCCAAACTCTTCATCACTGACCTTAGATCCCTCATTCTGCCCTAATACAGCCTTAAAGAGCAGTATTGATTTGGGTGAATGATTATTGGAAAAATCCAGGTGCTACTTCACTACTAATAACCTTTATTTATATTTACATTTATTTTGATCAGAAAATGCTGTTGCCATTTACCTATTTGCACAATTGTACTTCAAAATAATTTTATTTTGGATTTCTTGTCTGTAATCAGTCCTTTCAGACAGTCCTTTATTATATCAAAGGTTACTTTATTTGACAGTGAGTGTGAAATAACTATTCACCTACATTTTACATTTGAGTGAAATTGCATGGCAAAAATGTACTGAACACTTTATTATTCACTGACTTCACCTAATACATTTTATCTATTGAAAGCTCTTCACTGCTATTTCTAAATACATCATGTATTCCACACTACTCTTTTGAAGCAAAAAGACCTCTACAGTACAATGTGTGCTGAGTGGCCGAGCAATGTGACCGTCAGCACGGCCATATCCCTCTAGGTCTTGAACAGAAAATTATTTTTCACCACAACAATTATTTCAATATGTGAAGCAACAGTATTTCCAGATGTTTTATCAAATTCACAAACTTTTCCAGTCAGATCAGAATTATCCATGTTTTCAGACTTTGCAGCAGTTATAACACAATAATTATAACACAATAGCGTGTTCAATATACAATTTACATTTGCTGCTCTAAACATCCAGTGTGGATGTTTAGAAAGTGTACGGCTTTCCTGGGAAAATCCTCTGGTGCACAGGAAGTGACGTGTTTCACATTACTGGAAGCAACAACAAGGTTTGATTGGATTAAATAGAAGAACTCAGTAATCAGCATGAGCAGCGATAACCACCTCGCCTGAACAGACAAGAAAACGAAACTCAAACCTATCAACACAAAGTCCAAGGAAAAACAAAGTCCAAGGAAAAAGACGTCACATTGTTTGATTGACCAGTGGGCTCTGGGAGGTGCAGAAACACCACAGCAGAGTGCTTAGGACCAGACATGTTGCCAAAATAAAAAATAACAAGAATTAATATCTGCAAAGGTTTTCAGCTTTCATGTCTAATGGCAGCATCGGATTTGTGTGCTGTAGAATACAGGACAACATACTATTTTCCATTGAGTGTTTCCACAGATGCACTAGGTTATATTTATGTGCTATGAAATGTTCCACATGAAGCGGTGATAGTGGTTGCTGCGATAGCGGCACAATCAATCGTATTTTTAAAAGTCCCCAGTTAGTCTGGCGCCCTGAAACACCAGGCTGTGGCTTCCTACTGAAATGTAGTCTTTACTATACTGTAGATTCATCTAACTACATCAATTGCCTTGTCCTATTTCTACAGAGATTCACAGATTATATATGACAAATCATACTATATATCAAAGACATCAAAAGAGACTTCACCATTTCCAAATTTTATTAACATTATTTATTAACATTAAACTGTGCCAATGCAAAATCAAGTGTTAAGATATTCTCCGTTTCTATTTCACATCAGCTTTGGTCATACAATTTCTCTGTAATCTAACAAAAATTAAATTAAGTTATGGCATATTGAATTCCTATAGAAAAACCACAAAATCGATGACAAATTCCAGAAGTATCCAGAAATCCATCACTGTAAGATGGTGATTTAAAGGAGCTTTTCTTCACAGACCTTTGAAATATAACTCATGGACTGACACTATTCAGTTCCATAACGCACAATAAAAAAAGGTTGAAATGTGAGTTGTGTAGCCAGACAACAGAGCACACCTAAATAACAGTACGGTGTCTTTCTCAGACTGTGCTGACCAACAGGTAAAATAGTTTCCATTACCAAAAGGCTGACGTTTGAAGGCCATGTTTTGTTTTCAAGTTCAAGACGTAATGTTTAAAAACTGAAAATGAATCAGCAGTTTTGCACCTTAATGAACCAGCACATCATTGGTCACTTCCTGTCAACAGGACGTGACACAAAACAATAACTAGGCATTCAGCCAAGGCCTGATGGTAAATCGTATTGCTAACAAAAGGCACTAAAAAGGCGATGCCAGTGTGTCGGACACGTGTCCCTTTTCCCTGAAGTCGCCTGGTTTTCCGTAATACAGTAAAACTTTTGACAAATATTTTTCTTCTTGTTAGTGTTACGATAAGATAGAACAGATATGAACGTAACGTGGTGTAATGAGGGTTTTCCCTGAGTTTAAGGCAGGAACACTGGAGGCCTGTAGTAGTGATCATTCACCTATCAGAGGAATAGAAAAAGTACAGAGCAGTACAAATACATCTAAAGGCATAGATATAAAACACCCTTGTAAACACACCAAATTTAAAATGAAAATATATTTGCAAGAAAACTTTCAATACCTGTATTACGAGGCATTAAATTTCATTTCAGTGCAAAATTCTTGACTCAAATTTTTTTTTAATTTTTTTAAAAAGGCACATTTTCATCATAATTATTGTCTAAAACGCTGGAGACGTGCCTTTCTGCAATGCTACACATGAACAGCAGGAGGCCCCGTTCCATTTGAACTCACTAATGCTTCTCTAAGTAAGCGAGAGATCAGTCCCTAAAAAGCAACTTTGCTCTAAAAGACATAATAAGTGTCGTCAGTAAAATACGTCTTCCTGAGTGTGACTTTAAGGCTTTTGGTATAACTTTTACATGGTAGGTTGAGTGGGGCTTAAAGGTCCTATGATGCTGGAGACAGGAAGATATTGAAGAGCACGGCAAAGAGCAAAAAGACAATATAACCCACTATACAGAGCCAGAAACGTGGGTCTTTAAGCAGCTTCTTGTTGTAACAGCTGAAGAAGACGTAGCCGATGGTCATTCCGGCCACCCCTCCTCCGATATGAGCCACGAAGGACACCTGAGGGCAGAGAGGGTGGACCACGTTACACCGACACCCGCAAAACTAGCAGAACCAGTTTAATTCTAACAGCCAAAACAAAGACGGTATTTATCACAAAGCCATTAGGGGCAGGAAAGAAAGGAGGATAACTGGGGGGTGG
>CABFOQ010003325.1:7346-29111 GCA_900660455.1 Gephyroberyx darwinii | reverse complement strand
GGCCGCTTGCATGCAGGTTTGCACTACTGCATTCATTTGTGAGTGCTTCCGTGCATCTGTGAGAGTGTGTGTGTGTGTGTGTGTGTGTGTGTGTGTGTGTGTGTGTGTGTGCACAGTGTGCATGCATATACGGTGTGTGTGTTATACCTGGGAACCTGCGCTCTGTTGCTGCTGTTGCTGCTGGAGCCTCCTGGCTCGGTTCTGCTTATAGTAGTCGAAGATCATCAGGGCAGCATACACCTTCCCTACTGTCAGCTCATTGGCTGAGGAGACGCGAGGAGGAGGAGGTGAAGGAGGAGGTGAGAGAGGAGAGGAAAGGAAGAGAAGAGAAGTAATCTTGCTGACTCATTCACCCCATTCATCTCTATTCGCCTGCTTGCCTCCCTAGGGGTTTAGCTTTAAGAAAGGAGCTCCTTACAGTGAATCATTTGATTAAATCATACTAAGTAATTAAAATAGATTTTCATGGTAAACAAAAGAAGCATCAAAACAAGATTGCCTGGAAATGCCTTGGTGTAATTAGGTGGTGCACAAATCTTACCACAAGGTGGCAGTGGAAGCAAAGCTCACATAGACTGCACAACACATACCACACACACACACTCAACCCTTATACCGTATCTGTTTGTTTCGTCTTTTTTCCCCTGACATATTTATTGAAGATGTTGACGATAGACATTGACATTCATGTTCGTAGGTTAAACTGTTCTCTCTTTCTCATCTGTATTTATGTCCACTGTTGCTGTATAAAGCATTTTGTTATAAACCTGTATTGTTAAAATTCATGAAGACATTTGACTTGCCGCGACAATGATCTGCAGTGACTGGGAAAATGTCCAATTCAGGGCAATGTGTGTGTGTAGTGAGCATATATTTATAGGTCGTTTTTTAGACTTTCTTTGCCTTTTAACATTACAACATTCTTGCCGTTTTTCTGTCTGTTGACAGTGGAAGCAGCTAAATATGTAAAAGTTGACATGGTTGACAATATAACAGGCCAACAAATATATAAAATAGATGTTTAGATTGGGTTCTGCGTTTTATTAACTACATACCCAGTAAAGAAAATTTGATTTGTAGAAAACAATTTTCTGAAGTGCTTTAAAACTGTAATGTGTTTTGATACTGTACAGATACAGAGGAGTGATGCAGCGATGCAGTGCCACATTAAAAAATCAATTTCCCGCAGGGCATCGTTAAAGCTTTGTTTTATTTTAAAGAGATACAAAATCTTCCTGAGTCAAACTCTTCTGGCTGCGTGAATGGCAAAATGCTTACGTTTGTGTGGCGTCACTAATAGGTCCATGGTCTTCTGAGAGAGGCTTGGCCACACTGTGGACAACTCCTTCTTCAACTCGGCATCAGACAAACGCTGGGCCACCATGCCTGTGGATCCGCATGGAAAAAAACAAAAACAAAACCCAACAATCTCCTAACCGGTTAATTCTAGATTTATGATGAGGCATAAAAGAGAAGTCCTCATTAAAAGTGCACATTGAGGCAGTGAAGCCAGGGGGAGCGAATCCACCAGACACCCCCGGTGCAGCACAAAGCCCTCTAATGAGTCCAAATGGGAGCTGCATTTACTCATTTCAAGCGCTAAAGAAAGAAAAGAAAGAAAAGCCAGCAGCTGTCTCCTGAACACATCTGTCACTCTGGCTGGGAATAGCTGGCTAGCTGACATTTTGATAGCACTTGAATGCTTTTTGCTGGAGTGGAAATTCAAGTTTTCAGATGCCATGCTGATGCTTTATAATGCCTTATGAGCACCACTTCAAGTGTTACTGGATATGTATTTGTTCCTTCATATGCTGTGAGGGTGTCAGCCTGTGAAACCTCTTTAAAACAGTAAAAAAAAACACGTCTTTCTTTACATGCAAGGTAAATTCACATCTATTTTCTTCTATTCCATTCTGGGATGATCTGAGTCTGTGTGCGTCACTGACCTGAGGCCAGTTTGATCTCCAGGGCGGTGCGGATCAGGGCCATCAGGGTGGAGGTGAAGTGGACGGTGTTGTCGTCGGCGATGGGCATGTTCATCTTGACTAGCCGCTGAGGAGAGGAGGAGGGTGTGGAGGTGAGGTGGCGGGCTGGGTTAGATTCAGGTTACAGCACCGATTTACAGTACAAGAGCCCGAACCCAGACCATACAAGTCAACCCAGAGAAATCAATCTGTGTGCTGTTGGGATTGACATCGCCTCCAGTCATGCATCGAATATCCTACTAGCATGCCTGGGAGTTGCTCCACTAAATTTGGATGAATGCGTGTAAATTTGTCCAGCACACAAAAAGCCTTCTCGACGAGGACATACGGTAGAGACAAACTAGACATTCACATTCACTGCTATTGGCTACAGTGTGCACTATGCTGCAAGTCACCGGTGCAAGACTGACATTGACCGAAAGAAAGGTGAGAAAAGGCATGTAACGCATAACCATGGAAGTGCCTCAACAGTTGCAGGAGCTCGACTCTGTGGTTGCCATCCTAGCAATCGTCAACTTGGGGTTGAGAGGGTTGAGTGGTACTCTACGGTAGCAGCTATCGATAAGGAGAGTGTCCATTCCACAAAGCCTGTGCAGCCTTAGCAGGAAGACTTGGGTTCATATACGTCTAATGGCACCACTACATGCATACATGATGCTGTGTGATTGTTGGTGTAAGAGTTGAGCTCCCCTGAACACAAAAAAGCATTCACCTACATGTACTATCAGTGGCAGTGCAAAAGGTAAGACAGACCAGAGTCAGAATGAGGCGGGGAGGGAGGGCTGAGGGGCAGACACACACACACACACACACACATATACACACACACATACAGTCATGCTTGAAAGTTTGTGAACCCTGCAGGAGGTCATTATTTCATATATTATAGAGGGAATAACCTTATAAAATAATGATAATAATAATGAAAAAAACTAAAATCTTAATGAGGATATCTTAAATAAAGAACATGCACAAATAAGTATGATATACTTTCATTGTTTATTTAACAAAAACTCAGATATCCGATTGTGCAAAAATACGTGAACTCCTTCAATCAATAACTTGTGGCTCCTCCTGTAGCAGCGATGACTTCTTCTATACCACTGATCACTGATCAGTCTCATCATCTTCCTGGAGGGATTTTCTCCCACTCCTCCTTATAGAACTCGACCAACTCAGTGAGGTGTGAGGTCTCACATGAACAGACGCTTCAGGTCCTGACAGCATCTCTTCCTTCGTTCTTTGGTAGATTTGCTTGAATGTTCAGAATCACCGTCTTGTTGAACAGCCACTTTCAGCCCAGCTTTAGCTCTCAGACTGATGGCCAAACAGTTAAATTTTAGACTCATCTGTCCAGAGAACAGACTTCCAGGTTTTCTCTGGCAGCTTTGTTCTTTTTAGAGAGTAGAGGTTCTTCCTGGCTTCCCTTGCATGAATGCCAGTTCTGTTCAGTCTTCTTATTGTTGACAGATGCACCAGATGCAGCAATGGAGGTTTGTAGATCTCTGGATGTTCTTCTTGGGTTGTTTTTTACTAGTTTTAATATTTTTCTTGTGTCTCTTGGTGATATTGTAGAAGGACGTCCACTTCTAGTCAGAGTCTCTGTCATGTTAAATTCTCTCCATTTGTATATTATTTGTCTCAGTGGACTGATTGATATGACTTTCTAACCTCCAGACTGATGCTCTGTCACTCCTCTCTTCCTGAGCTCCTCTGAGGCTCCTTAGATCACAGCATAGTGTTTTTCTTTCTCCTGCATGGTAACACCAACCTGACCAGGTTTCTCTCCTGGATTTATGGCAGTGAGCATAGATCTGGTCTCTGATTGGTTAACTTCATACCCAATTATTTACAGCCTGATTCTACTGACCTACTAGATTTAACTACTGTAAGAGGAGGTTCACTTATTTTGCGCCTGAACTAATTCTCTTGAAACCATTTTCTTTTTACTATATGCACAATTCCCTCAAAAAGCATGAAAATGGTAAATATTGATCCTTTATTTAAGTTAAGATAATTAAGCTAATTTTGATTAAATAAGGATTGCATGGTAAAAACTAAAAAGTCTGTAATTGCACAAGGGGTTCACAAACTTTCAATCATGACTGTACATATACACACATACACACATACACGCGTACACGCATACAAAAATATACACACACACCCACACACACATATGCACACAAACACAAGGCTGCACAATGAATTAAACATAGCAAAATCGCAGTATTGACAAGCAGAATTTTCAAATGGCAAGAGGCTGCGATTTTTTCTGAGAGCTGTTTCAAATAGAATGTATATCTAAAATGTTGGAGAAAATACTTTATTTTATTTAAACACATCATATGCATTAGCATCTAACTTTGGAACATTTTTTTGAACACTAAAAAAGAAACTATGTTCAAAAATCTGTATTCTCATGGATTGAGATCCATATCACAATCAACATTCAAATCACAGAAACAACAAATCAGAACAAGTCACAGAATATTTTTTTTTGTTAATACTGTGCAGCCCTAACACAAACACACACACACACACACACACACACACACACGCACATGTAAATCCACCAGTGGATAGATAGACAGAGGAGATGAGAACAGATGAGAGGGAATGGACAGCAAAGAAAGAAACACCAAGTGGAAAGCATATACACAGAAAGTATTTCTCCCACAGAAAAGCAACAGAGGCTACACACACACACACACACACTGCTCCACAAAATTAAAACCCCAACTAGGGCACACCATTCAAGGGAAATAGTTAATTAAGGGAGCGTAGACTATGTTTGTCTCTTGTAATTAACACAACTTAAATCTTAAGAGACTGCTTACATATTCAGTATAATATAAATATTCTAGAATTTCTATAGAGAAGTAAATAAACAATGCTTGCCAGCTGTTGATGAGTGTTTTCTATGTATTACTAGTCTCTTAAATCACATTAATACATTATTTACATGGGGTTTGTCACATAAGAGACTATAATACTATACAGTAGGTCTTCTACCTTGGTATAGTGATCGGTATTACCCCACACAAGCAGCTATGCCCAAAGAAACAAGGTAAAGGAGAGGAATAAGAAGTGGGGGTCGGGGGGGGGACTTACACCAAAAATATCAGAGCGCTAGCAAAACAAAGTGTAGAAATGAGGGAACACTGCAGAGCACAGACATTGGCTTGAGTTTCAAGCCAATGGGAGAAAGGTTGCTGAGCACAGAGGGGGGGAGGAAGGTGGAGAAAGAGGAGGGTCTACCTTGTAAGCGACTCTTGGCGGACATTTCTTTCCCAAACCTAAGGGTGGGGACATGTGGAGCAGCATCTGATACATATCGAGGTACTTGATACGGCCACTTCACAGGGTAGAAAAACCAAAAAAAACACAAACCCAAATAGAGAAGGATGGGGAGTTAGAGAAGGAGGAGAGGAACAAAGGGATCAAATCAACCATAAAAGAGAAGAATGAAAAGGAAAAGAACAAAAAACAGAAATCTGTTGTTATTTAGATTTCCCAGAGTGAGATGAAAGATGGATGCCATCCTCGGCCGCTGTGCGGGGGGGAGGGGCACAGGGATGCATCGCTGTGGAGCTCAGGATCCCTGAGAGGAAACACGGGATGGTTGAGAGTGAGTTTGGTGGTAAAGGGGGGGAGGAGGGAGGAGAGAAGGTGGGGTTGACTCAACACACGGGATGCTGATGTGGGGGGGCGGGGGGAGAGAAATGACAGCATCGTAACGATGGGATGTCTGCCATGGCATGCTTTGCAGACATCCCGCTGGTGTTTCAACCAGGTGGCACGGACACAAAGGTTTCAATGCCAGCCCTTGCTTTGTCTGGGGGTTGTCATTCATAGCCTTGCTTTTACTGGCAGACGTCTTCCCAACAAGATCCAAAACACATGCCCCATAAGGCCCTCTGATCTGAGTCAGATGTTTTGAGACTGTATAGGAATGTATACGATCAATTTTCTTTCAGGACTAAACATTCAAGTGGCTCTTAATGTTTAATCTGATGGGTACATAGAAATGGGAAGCCCAAATGTACACCGTCTACACATAACATACGGCGACAGAAAGCAGGCATTGGCGGGCGGCACGTCAGGACGATGCCGTGGCTTTGAAAGCTTTGTTTCCACTCCGGCATCATCAACCAAAGCCAGTCAATCTGGAGGGGCGGGTGCTAGTGTGTAGGCGAGTTCATTGGTGCACAGCCATTCAGTTAAAAGTCTTTTGGCATAGAGGTACACAAAGCACCCTAGTGACGGAAATGTCTGGTGGTTGCAAACCTTGTATGCTACCCTATTAGGGCAGTTCTTCCCTAAGCCAAGGGGGGGCGAGATAACACGTAACAAATTGTACATATCCTTATAGGAAATCCGTCCGCTGCGAAAAAGAACAAGCACATAAATAAACACAACGTTCAGGACAGCTTCAAGAGAACAATGATCATCAGTGGGCTGAATGCATACAACAAGGTAAAGAAACAAGGCGTCTGTTTGAGGCCTCTTCAGTCGCCATAGTCACAAACGGGGCAATAAGGTTAGGAGCGTCTAGTCACTCCACTTTACTTTGTATGCTACTCTCCAAGGCTCAGCCAGCAAGAGGGAGGCGTAAACATACCACGCGGCAGGGTCGTACTCAGCCCAAACCCGGATGAACTCATCCAGGTGATGAGGCCCCAGGATGGAGGAGTCTCTGGTCAGGTACTCGAAGTTGTCCATGATGACAGCCACGAAGAGGTTCAGCATCTGGAGAAGGAGACGGAGGAGTTTACACCGGCAGCATTACACCAAAGCATTTGTTTGTTAATCATGTTGGGGAGTACCAGACGGAGCGGTTTACCACACTAGAATGATTCAGACTGTGTCAGGTGATTGCCAGTCACAGAAATAAAGGCTCTAATAAGCTGAACTTTCAAATACTTTCTTGTGATCGTCTTGACTTTCTGGCACTCTCTGTATTGTCCTACGTGGCAAACCACACCTATCTGGCACAAAAATCAGACAAAAAATTGAGTTATTTTATTTTTTTATTTTTTAGCTTTTTGCATGACAACAGCAATTTGCGAGTCATATTTGACCCAGTTTGGGTGTACAAGTACACTTATCAACAACTCTAATGAATTGAGTGCGTCTGAGCAATGGCTTTCCTGCAAAGCTGACCGTCTGAATAATTCACATGCCAACAGTGAGAGTGGCTACAGTAAATTGTGTTATAGCACTGACCAGGAAGGAGCAGAGGAAGATAAAGGACACAAAGTAGAAGTAGGCAAAGTCGCTGCCGCACTCCTTCCCCTGGGATCCTGATCGCTCATCGCAGGCTCGGCGGCTCAAACACGATAACATGATCTCATGCCACGCCTCGCCAGTCGCACTCCTGATACAGACAGACACACAGAATCCCAGATTAGCTATGAGACTATAGTGGACTTTCAAGTGACCTAACATGCCTTCTGGCAGCCATACTGGAGGTTCTGTTCATGCTAACAGTGGCTGAGAAAAGCTAATTGACTTTCTAAAGTTCTGATCTGGCCATTTTCACAGTGTGGAATAGAGACTGTTAATTTCTGTGCTTTTGTTTTGACTCGGAGCTGATCATTCATCACTGATACCGTACATCTTTTGGACTAGTTAGCTAGCTAACCATAGCATCTGGTCAGGTAACCATCACTGTTTTGCTGTTAACACATCTGCATAATGGCTAATGTTACGTGGCTTGTAGCTAGTAGTGGCTGGTAGCTACATGTCAGCATTAACATTAACTGTTGTTCAGGTTAACTGAGTTGACTCTACTCAAGCTATACCTGTTTTGGAGTAGACTAGGGCTAAAATGTCTGGGGCTAAAGGAACTAGCGGTAAAGGGAGCCCTGCTAAAACAGCTAGGACCAAAGGGACTAGGTCTACACGCTTGGTTCACGCTGTGTGCGTTGTTAGACACACGCACACAGCGTGAACCAAGCCTGGCACGGTGAAATTTTTTTTTTTTTTTCCTGCAAAACATCATGCTGCAATTGTTGGATTTGGATGAGGAACAACTTTGTTTCCTTCTATTAAGAAGTAGAAGATGTACAAAATGGTCAGTATGTCCTTTGAATAGGACAAGGAAACAACAGGGAGAATTCACTTTGCTTCTAAGACAAATGTGCGGAATAGTTGAAGAGATGTTTGGTACTTCTGAATGTCTGCAAATCATTTTGATGGTTTAATGCATTGAATCCTCCATTACATTTCACATGCAAAGACGCACAGTGCCCCAGTGGATCTGGCATCTGGCTCGCAGCAAAAATATAGCAGCAAGCTATAAATTGGGTCAATCAACAGTCCAAAATCTGCAGTGCAATTTCTCAGGCTTTGAAATTTGTGCGTTTTCCAAGGACATCGCCAGTGACTGTTAGAGGCTTTGGAACGTCGAGAATTGCCTTGTCAGCATTGATGGGAAATCCATACAAATAAAAGCACCGTGAGGATCCGGAAGTGACTTTCACAATTATAAGTAAGCAAACTTAATACATTTAATTTAATTCATTTAAATTGAATAACAAATTCATTTAATAAAGAAAAGATTTTTTTTCCCACAGCCAACATGAACCTCCATGATGGCACCGGCCATGAATGCTAGTTGATTTGTGATACAACTCTATATAACAGAACAGCTCTGCATACAATCCAGGGGAGATGTTTCACTGTTTGCAACAAGTTGTTCCTGCTTCCCATTACAACTGAGCCAGTGATCCTCTTGAGGCCAGATCAAACTGAACGCTCACTGAATGCTGACTGACTGGCAGTGCGGTATGAGCATTCAAGAAATTTCTGCACTCCTCGCTAATTCAGTTGGATCGTAAACATGAGGCAGGATCAGACTGTATAATAGATGCCTGGAGATTAAAAAAAAAAGAGAGAATATCGCAGAGTGAAGCAGGGTTCATTTCCCCAAACAAAGGATCCGGTAACCTGTGGGGTGTAGGCACTAGGGTTAGACAGATATATCTATATATATACTTATTGAAAATCGGATATCAGCCAGTCAATGTTGTGTACCTCTGATATGATGGATATGATGCAGTTTGTTTGATTTGTTTGTTACATATTTACTGTATAACTGATCAATACTATCCTGGTAGTCTATGGGAAGCCCTTAACCTGAAATGATTCTAATGTGACATTTCGATCGAATTTGAGTATTCGTATGCGTGACTATGTTTATTATTGTTATGATCATTATTATTATTATCCTGGGTTTCAATGGAGAGTTTTAGTGTCCCATGGTGGTCTAAATGCTCTTTCAGAGATTCTTCCACACTGATATTCCACCCAATATCGGTATAAACGGCAGCTTCAATCCAAAAATCCAAAAACCATATACCAACCCTAGTATTGACCAGAACAGTTTTGCAATGGGAGCTCAATCCACATTTATCCTCAAGGTGAAAGTAGACAGAGGTAGGAACAAAGCTCAGCTTCCTTCATATGAACTGGCTGCTAAAATATCTTTTACCCCACCACCATCTCTCATTAGCCATCTCTCTCTTTGCCTCCAGTCAAAGTGAACAGTGAGGTGTGTGTGTACGTGTGTGTGTGTGTGTGTGTGTGTGTATATGTGCATGCGTATGTGTGTGATTGGAATAGCATAATAATAATGAATTAGTGGCCACTCTCTGATGTGGTCTCTGGTGTTTTAGTGCAAATGTGAGTGCCCTGCTGAAAGACGTGTGATGTGACATCATGCATACTTTATATTTTAGAAATCTAGATAGATATCTAGAGACAATCAGTTATGCACTTAGACATGAACATGAAGCGCAAACTTTAGATTGCATTGTGCTGGTCTCCTGTAGAGAATAGCCATATTTTTAGTGACTTTTTCTTGCGAGGTTGTAGTTCTCTGTCTCTTCAACATTCTATCCACTACTCAACTATTGGTTTTATCTTTTCATTGGCTTGTTAAACCGGATTAATGTTACATTCACATATTTCGGAAACTCCTGCCACCAGAACAATTTTACAACACGCTTGCTCTGATGGAAGTCACGGAACTCAAACAAAGGTGGAGCAAAGCTTGATACTTGCCGTGCCGATTTTGCGAAAGTTTGACTTCACAAACTCGGGGGGAGTCGTGCTTCTTGTTCTATATCTGAGCATATTTGAAAAAGATCCAGTGCGTGGTGATATGGGTTCATAAATAAAAAATGAAATGCAATCCCTACAGCTCTTTGCCATATTGTGAAGGTACAGGGGATAAAATCGAAGTAGACATGAACTGAATAAAATGCCTGGATTCGGCCAAGCCTTTTGTATCACAAAAATATGTGTGCTATCATTCATTTGTACATGTTATGGTTAAATCAATATTCCACTTGAAGAACGATAGATCAAGCATGATTCATTTATGAGAATGTTCATGATGATTGTTGGTAGAAAACTGTCTTCATTTTGGCACCATGACCTTATGTGCAATATGTGAGTTGTGAGCTCATTGTACCTAAACAGCAGCATGAGAGCCTGGAGAAAAGTGCGGAAGTTGTTGTGGTGGTTGATCTCCGTATCCTCATTCAGCTCAATGTTTCCAAACACCTAGTGGAGGAAGCACAATGAGTAAAAAAAAGAATATGTATTTTCTAATTAATGTGCGATACACATTTTCACGCCATTTTAATGGTGCACCGCTGAATGACTACTGTAGCCTACGTGACCAAAGTAGAGCCATCACCCACCTGCATCCCAATGATGGCATAAATGAAGAACAGCATAGCAATCAGCAGGCAAACATAGGGCAGGGCCTAAAGGGAACAATAGGAAACCAAAACACACTTAATTATTCATATTCATTCAGAATCATTTCAGCCCAGGGTTGTTTGTGTGAGTATGTGTGCATGTGTGTGTGTGTACCTTGAAGGACTGGACAAAGGTCCACAGCAGGATGCGGATGGTGTAGCCCTGCCTCAGCAGCTTGATGAGCCGAGCGGCTCTGAACAGCCTCAGGAAGCTCAGGTTCAACAGCCTGTTCTGTAAGGACAGAAAGGATATGCAGCACTTATCAATCACTAATCAATAAACCCTCATCTACATCCAATCATTTTACATACCAATCACCAGATTGGTTGCCACTTGTTGTCTTAATGGTGACATACTGACCCCCTTTAACATGCATCCTGGGTGATTGGATTGTAATCTCTCAGAGAAAAAAGCCACATTAATAATAAAGTGTGAATGCAATGCAACTCCAATCCACATATAGCAACTATGTAAATGTAACTATGTAAACAAACTTTTCCAACAAGGAAATTAATGCAAATCAAACAGGAGGCGGGCAGCTCGGATAATAAACATCAAAAAAATACATTGTCAGGGGGAACAAGCGAGACGAGGTGTTTACTGTCAATTTGAAGTAATGTAAATATTATAAGAGGAAGTGGGACACATGGCAATCTGTAATGTAGCGAGGGAGAGAGAAATGGAGAGACGTATTTTAATGTGTGAATGTAGTCCA
Source organism: Gephyroberyx darwinii (assembly GCA_900660455.1). Taxonomy (NCBI): domain Eukaryota; kingdom Metazoa; phylum Chordata; class Actinopteri; order Trachichthyiformes; family Trachichthyidae; genus Gephyroberyx; species Gephyroberyx darwinii. The sequence goes on along the minus strand of CABFOQ010003325.1, from coordinate 17,636 downwards.
GACACAATCCAGATTCTTGTCATGACTATTTCGACTTAATGCATCCTTCCAGAGCAGGGATGGGCAACCATTTGCTATGGAGGACGAAGAGTCTGCAGGTTTTCATTCCAATCAAACACTACAGCACCCTCCATGGCTAATGGTTGTCCATCCCTGGTCTGGAGAACAGGCTGTTAATCCCTTTCAGCCCAAAATGAGCAAAGTCTCATCCTCTGATCCAGGCTCATGAAAACACACTGTGATGACTCACCAGAAACAGGCCCCCTTTGGGTCTGCAGCATTGGTGAATAGCTTAATGCCTAAGTGTATTAAAAGCATAGAATCACAACGGAAAGTCACTCACCGTAGTCTAATGATGTTTTGGACCAAAGGACAGCAACACCGGTGAGGACAATCAACAACATCGACAATGCAGAGAGAGAGAGACAAAAGACAAAGAGAGAGGAGAGAGAGAGAGAGAGAGAGAGAGAGAGAGAGATGGAGCAGAGGAAGGAAGGGAGCAAGGAAGAAGGAGAGGCAAGAAAACAGTAACAGTCATATTGCACAACATAAACTGATTAAGCTCAACAAACACACGAGTCAGTCTAGTGCACAACAAAACACACATTTATACAGGCTTAACAGCCTTGAATGGATAAAGAAAATGGTGTCAAACAACACAAGCGGCGTTGCAGCATGTTGCTGTGGCTGCACACTACATATGAAGACAGCCCTGATCACTCTTAAGCTGGATTCAAAGAAGGCGTCCATCCTCAGATTCTACACCAGGCTTCGGGGACAGATTAATGCTATCAACACAAGCCTCTTTCACAAGCCTCTCTGGACCAAGGCCAAGTCGTCCTCTTTGCTGATATGGCTAGTTAGCCAGTGTACACAAAGCTCGGTGTACAAGGCTATTTTGTGTACCACTGTCACTGCTCAAGATCATTATCCTGAACGCAGGGTGGTATGGCTACAATACATTCAGCCTTGGGGAGGTGAGGGACTGGGGGGGTGCTCTTACATTGATTTCAGTGACCAGGATGTCAGTGATGCTTCCCAATACTGTCACAAAGTCAAAGACGTTCCAAGAGTCCTTCAGGTAGTTCTGGTAAAAAAAAAAAAAAAATGATTACTTGGTTATTAATTATTTAGTACAGTAACATCTGAGTTATTCAGTTGTACCCACCAGTGGACCAAAAGCAATGATCTTGAGGATACACTCCAGAGAGAAAAGGGCGGTGAAGACGATGTTGAGGTTTTTCAGCATCGCCTCGTAGAAGTCCGGCGCTCCGTGGAACTGGAAGAGACGTGGGGGAAAAAGATGTCAGGTTTTTTAGGGGACCGGTTAGGGTTACGGGACCTCAGCCTTAGTTAGCTTAGACATCATTTCAAGGTGGACAGTATTGAGGCGGGAACTTGAACAACTGCTACACTCTCTCTCACTGTCTTAACATTCAGTGCTAAGAAATGCATTGGCACAAGTTACTCTAAATAGTACTCTTTTGCTCCTGCAAAGCCCAAACAATAAAAGAGAAACCTAACAATTGTACCAAATGAGAAATTCCCTATAAAACCTATAAGCAGGAAGTAAAGTAACATTTGATTGTGAATAAGAGGAGTTCAATAGGGGTTTCAAATCTTCACAGGTTCCTGAGATGATCTTTCACAGGGATAGCCTTAAAGTCAAACTCCGCAACATTAAAGTCATGAAATCATACTACGCAGCCAGTTTATGAAAGCTTTTCCATTTGTTGTTCTAAACTCCTGGTGTCAAGTAGGTCTTTCCTGGGAGAAATCCTCTGACACAAAGGAAGTGACACATTTTACGTTTCCAGCAGCAGCAACAGCAGTTTGTTTGGAATCAATTGAAGAAGAACTGGATGGTTAGCATGAGCAGCGATAGCCACCATGGCTGAACAGACAGAAACTTTGTTAACAGAAAAAGAGAGAAAGACGTGGAATTTGTGAATTTGTGCCATCAATCTGTGATGTTCAATGCATTCCAGGAGTTATTTTAGCTAATCGGGACCACTGACTGCAGGACAGACAAGTAGAGTATGTGCCTCTTGTTAAAAACACTGCTGCCCCACTACTGGCTCCATATATACATATATACATTGCCTTGCAAAAGTATTCAAACCCCTTGACTTTTTGAACATTTTGTTCTGCTATGAAGTTAGCACATCAACAATAAGAAGAAAAACACTGAATAGAAATGGTATTCACTTAAGGGAATCCAGGTAGAACTTCTACTGTCTAAAAAGAACAAAGCTGCCACCTGGACAAACCTGAAGATTTCTGGAAGTCTGTTCTCTGGACAGATGAGTCCAACACTGAACTGTTTGGTCTCAACCTAAAATATTATGTTTGGTAACAACGCACAACTCCCCACCACCAAAACAACCTCCCTATGGTCAAGCATGGTGGTGGGGGGAGTGTCATGGTCTGGGTCTGTATTTCTTCCTCTGGACCTGGATGACTCAACATCAATAAGGGAACCATGAAGTCTGAGGGAAACCAGAGAATTCATGAACAGAACATCAGACCATCAAGCTGGAAGCTGGGCTGAAAGTGGCTGTTCAACAAGACGATATTTTGGATATCTTCATTAAGATTTGAGGTTTAGACAAGGATGTTATATGGTTATTCCTCTATAATATATTAAATAAAGGCTGACAAACTTTCAAACATGTATATATATACATACTGTATATGTATGTATGTATGTAGCATGTATGCCTGGTGTATTCACATGCTGCATGTTCTGAAAGAGATGTAAAATGTACCCTGCATTGTATCTTTAATATATAAGCGCTTACCTTCATCATGAGCACCACAGTGTTGACAGCAATCATGATCATGATGGAGTACTCAAATGGAGCTGAGACCACAAACTTCCACATCCTGTACTGGAAGGACTGGGTGTTCTCGGGCATGTAGCGAGTCAGAGGCTTGGCGTTGATCGCAAAGTCGATACAAGCTCTCTGAAATAAAGACAATGCAGTAAACACAGTATTTGCTTCGCTAGCTTCTTAATTTCTCAGTACAGCTACTCTTCTTAACAAATAGTTTTGATTGGATGGATGGATGGATGGATGGATGGATAATTGATAGCTGGCACCTATGTACTTTGGGTTATTATTCCACCAAAGATAACCAGATCAACCAGCGGCCACTTGAACACTTGCAAAAAAAGATTCTGAACAAATTTATGGGATATGAATGTTTTTCTATGTTTTGGTCCGGATTTCTGCTCTACCTCGTTCTTCTCCAAGCTGCACTCGGACATGGCCTTGTCTCCCTGCTCCTGAAAGGTGATGATGATCAGAGCGACAAAGATGTTGACGAAGAAAAAAGGGAAGACCACGAAGTAGACCACATAGAAGATGGAGATCTCTATCCTGTAGCCTGGACTGGGACCCTGGTCTTCAAAGGTTGCATCCACGGAGTGCTTCAAGACTCTGGAAGGAGACGTGTACAGCAGGACACAACAGTTTAGGAGTGGAATTACTAGTATGCAATGCTTAATATAATGTTATAAGGTTGTACGACTTTGAGTTTTACATGCATTTTGAGTGTGTAAAAGGTTTCTTTACATGTGAAATGTTTGTAAAAACCTGGAGTAAAGACCAGGCTTTTGTGCTGCAGTGGTTTGAAACAGTTACAAAATTAAGCCTTTGAAGCCGTATGAATAGACCCAAAATTGAAATAGTCAAAACATTATCGACTATAATCTATACAACTAAACTGATGACACAGCATAAGTTTCTTTGCCTAAAAGCAGAGAGACTGTCAATTAAAGCACTTTTGTGAACGCTTAAATAGGCATGAGATTAATATTCAGGATTGGAGATATCAAGGGTTATTTTCATTAACAGAGCTAAAATAGTCTTCACAGCAAAAGCAACTCCACTCATTGTAAGTGGCTCTGAATAAGGTATCAGGTAGGTGCCTAAAATATAAAATGGAAATGTCTAAATATAAATATCTTCTTTATCTAAATAAGGAAGGACAGGAAATGACACAGGTGACATCCTGTGGTGGTGTGTGCTGCTGACCCTACAGTACTAGCCTGTTTATTTTGTTTCAAGAGAACATAATCCCAACAGAGAACATCTCATCCCAAGTACACTGGGCTGACACAGCCCATTCCCAGAACATAGCCCAGGGCTGTTCCTAAAAGCCTCCATCTTAACAAGCAGGGTATACCTGTAGCAAACAAGCTACTGTATATTACTGGATTGTAGTGCCCATAGGTTACTCATACATGTGATGTAACATCAATTTGCCACACCCTGATGAAGGCTTCGGGCTGAAACATTGGAGAATAGTTTTTCTGACATCCTTAGACAGCTCTTTTCTCTTCACCATTTTCACAGATGACAGAGCAGAACAGACTGTTTTATCACTTTAAAATGGATAATTGGGGGCATTTATACCATCTGGGCACCTGCAACCTGTCACAGGTGAGTTAAAATTACACTACAAATGACAGTCTAGTTCCTCAAAATGTATTTGAATCATTCTAAATGGTGCCAATAGTCATGGCCATGGCCACCTTTCAATTTTGAAACCATAAAATATATTTGTATTGATATTCTGTTCGGTCTTTGGTCTTTATCCTACACTGTGACTCAAGTCAGCACGAAAAAAAGTAGATATATTTGACTGTAATTTTTATCTGTGCTGGTCTGACATAGTCCAGTAGCTGTCCTTACGTTGGCCAGCCCTCCCCAGTGGACACAGTGAAGAGGGTGAGGAAGGCCCACAGCACGTTGTCGTAGTGGAACTCGTATTTCTTCCACTCCCTGGGCATGGCGGCCACCTCATCTTTGTCATAGTCCAGGAACTGTCCTCTGGAGGAATTATACGAGCAGATTTGGAATAAAGACCGCAAGGACGATGATATTACACACATCGTTTTGATGAAACTAAAAAGGTATAATCATAAAAACAACATGATTCAAAGCAGCATTTGTCTGCTTTGAGGAGGTGAGGAACGGACCTGCAGTCTTTCTCCAGGCCTTTGGACTCGTCGGTGCAGTAGAAGAATTTTCCCTTGAAGAGCTGAACGGCGATGACGGCAAAGATGAACATGAAGAGGATGTAGACGATGAGGATGTTCAGCACATTCTTCAAGGAGTTAACCACGCAGTCAAACACCGCCTGACAACACACACACATGCACAACACACTGTTGGTCTAGGGATAAACTGGAGGCTCCTTGTTTTGAGCATCAATGAGACTGAGGCTACATTTATGTTTGTCTTAAATCTGAATGGTGAAAAAGAGACTCTTAATCTCAATGGGACTAACTTGGTTTAATAAAGATGAAATAAATCAAAAATCAAAAACAGTGCTGTAGTGTTGTGCACGTGTCAGGCAGAACCTTCAGTTTTGGCAGACGCTTGATAGTCTTGAGAGGCCGCAGGACTCGGAGAACTCTCAGAGACTTGATAGTGCTGATGTCTTTACCTTTGCTCCCCCTGTAAAAAGCAAACACAGTTAGACCCTACAGGCATTCATTTTAGAAAAACTCTTATATTACTAATATTGTTGAACTCTAAGCGTAGGATTAGTCTTCAGCCTACACTTTGATACAATAGCCTGCATACATTTTGTCATACTAGCTATGTTTCCATCCAACTGTCGATTTTTACGCAAAGTCGCAAAAATTTAAATGTGAATTAGGTGTGTTTCCATTAGCAAATAAATAGGTTTGCAATGCGCAGTGCTTAGCAGAATTACGGTCTGCACTCTTTAGGCCGTACCGAGTTTGTAATGGTATACTGGTACAAGTAAATTGAACCACCCACTCCACCCTTCCCATCAAAGTTCATTGAACAAGTCAGACAGCAGCTCTTCTGATGTCCGGCTCGTCGTCTTTCCCACCGCCCACTCAAGCATGGGAATGATCGCCAATGATCGTGAATGATCGCAAGCATTGCGGGCTAAATTCTGTGTAGGCTAAGTCAATCTATTGCGTTATACCTTCACAGACAAAGGCATCTCACTTTAAAACCGCTTTGTGAAGAAGGTAGCGCATTATTGAATGAGTCATTCATTTGGGTTTTTGTGTATTCAGTAGGTAACCCATATACTGAAGACACAAATGTGACTCGAAATGGCAGTGGTATCAAACGGAGATACTGCTTGTCTCGCGACGTTCATTCGGGTTTTCGCACTCAACTCGACATACTGCAAATGCTGTGCCTGTGGTATCTGGCAAGGCACAAAGCTGCATTTTCATGATGACTTGTTTAGCCTACTTGTTTTACAAATTGGTCTAAATAATCTTTACATTTTTCTCAAGCCATTTTACAATGGCTTCTTAACATATAATTTTTTCTTAACATATAATTAACAATTACTGCGTCTCTCACCATATAAAATAGACAAGTCTTGCCGTTATGCCGTTTCCATTCCCCTTTCCTAATTCAATACATCATAATTCGCTAAAAAACAGTTGGAGGGAAAACTTCACTTATGTTCAGCAGAATAGTCAAAGCACAAGCCATAGAATAATCCATGACATTATACACTATTTTAGACTGGTAGAAATGGCTGATTATCTAAAAAACAAAAAAACAAAAACAAAAGGGATTTTAAATAATGGCATAATATCTGTAAAGCAAGTAAGGTTAATGTACTGTGCTAGTATCTGTAGTATCATTGTACAAGGGTGGAAGTAAATTATTACAATTACTCGTTACTGTAATAGAGTAGCATTTTTGTGTAAGTATTGTCATATCATATCCTGCAGGCTCCATAAGCATTGCATTGCAATTGTTATTGTGTTGAATTGAATGCTTTCCTTTTCATGCACTTAATTTTTTTTAATGAAAAGAATATATTTCAAAGTCTCTGTCCTTGTACTTGTTGCATTGTATGGGAAAGATCATATGTAACAAACATCCGCTTTTAAAGTAACTCTTAGGTTCTTTTTGTGGGAGCTCCATTACAACACATTGCTCTCCATGCAAATATGGTCCCACTAAAGACAGGGCTCTTAATCATAAAGAAGCTTTGAATGGGAGTACTAATCTGAGACCAATTTCCTCTTAAAGGAATTTTTTGCCAAATAAGCTGTTTGGGGCACTTTCAGTTTTGAAATAAAATTTGCTTTATTTATCTGTCATTGTTCTAAATAACATTTAAAGAAATGAATCAGGGCTATTTGGATTCGTTTTTAATTCCCTCATGTATGGTATAATTCATCCGTTTTGTTGAATTGCACCATTCTCCTCCTTATTGGGATCTGATGTCAGTTTGTTGTGAGATGTTTTAATAAGCCCCTCAGGGTTTTGTTTTCTCACTTGCAGTTTGTCCTTCTTCTCTTTTTCCAATGTTTTGTTATCATTTACGCTAAAGACTCCCATGTGTTTTGGCCACTTGCCTTCATCAGAAAGTGTGGGTCACAAGCAGAACTGTTGCTAGAAGGTGTTTGATCAACTCACCATTGTGCAACAAGAACATTGGTATGTGTGGTTCGACACTGAATATTGTGAGTGCTGCCAAACTCCTTGTTTCACAATAAAGTTCATCAAAGAGCTCATTTGTCAAAAAGTTGTTAATAGCAAAAAATATAGTAAATAAATGAATGAATATAGTTAATTTACTTTCAAGTACTTCCAGGGTTCCCCTTTTGCATTTCAAAATTCCATATACTTTCATTTATTGACTGGATTTTAAGATTTTGGTTTAGGCCTCTACACTATACACTATACACCTGAAACAATTCTCACAATATGTGAAGAAACTATGGGTGTACAACAACATTCAATGTGTATGTGCATGTTCCCCATCATTTCTAGACTTTCTGACTTTCTTTAAGACCCGGAAGTGATCAAATTAATTTCCCATACCTTACTTGACTTTCCAGACCTACATAGGAACACTGACGCATCTGCCACCCAAGTAACCAGCAACCAAATAACTGTTTATGATAAAATATTATATGACCTAGGTCAGATTCCTTTAAGTCATGGTCAAATTCATTTAACTTAATCAAGTTTTCTTCAAGGTTCAAGGTTTCTACTCTACAACCTGTAATAAATGATTCAGTCATTAAAGTCATTAAAGAATCCACCAGTCAATATAAGAATTCCTAGATGTCATCCCTATGGTCTTGGACAGTCCACTCAAGGCAGGATCAGGAGAACGAAAACCTGAGGCCTTCAAGTATTAAGTCTGGAACTGCTCAAAATAGAATGAAATGGGAAACAGGATAAACTGACAACAGTAGCGCACAATATAGACCATAGGAATAACCTATATGAATTCTTAAACTGAGCAGCTGGGATGGTGAGACAACAACCAAAAGGGAGGAAAATGGAATCGAAGATATCAGATGTAGAGGACAGAGAGTCTTGAATGACAATGGGGAGCAGAATCTTAAATCCCAACCACAAAGGAAGGATAAGCTAAAAATCCTCTGGGATAACACGTGAAGAATTCTTTGCAGAATGTCATTACAACCTCCCGGGAAAAAATGTCCGGTAGCGTTCCATACAGCTTCTGATGTGCCTGCGCTGAATCAGCACCTCAGGGAGCAGCGAAACACAACGAATAAAAAATGACTTCCGGAGTATAGAAGAGACTCTGGGTAAAATATAAAGCGCAGATAGCAAATGTCAAAGGTGGTGTCTTTCTATCTTTCTTATTATTATTGGCGTTATCACACACAACAGTTTGGTTTACAGGGGCTGTTCTTGTCCTCTCTTGTCCCAATAAATCAGCTACAAACATTGCGGTCTAGGCTTCCTGTCTACTGTTTGATGAACAATCTTGTAAGCATCTCGGCATGTCGGAATACAGCTGCAGAACTCCCATCAGCAAATCGGCCCTGTTTCCCTGGTGGATTGTCTGGATTTGTATTACGTAGCAGAAAAGTGTACTTTCGTTGTATTTTTGTATTTGGTTCATTTAAGTTCACACTTCCCAATTACATGTTAACAAAAAAAAATTCTAAACAAATCTGATTCCAGTCTCTATAATATGAGCATCAGTCCAGATTGCTGTTTGCCCTTGCTTCATTTTGTTCTGCTAGGCTTTCCAAACTAACTGCTGGCTATCAGATTGTCAACATCTGTCTCCTTATACCCATAAACCCTTGTGTTTTGGGGTCGTTGCCTGCAGTAGGTTTAAATTAACTGCAGAGTTTAAATTAACTACTTGGTGTGAACACACCTTGTCTACGTGGTACGTGGGGAGATGATAGTAGTGAGAATGAAATCTATTATTAGAATAGTCAAACTTAGAAATTCTCTACTTGGGATCATTTCTAGTGAATCAGTGTTGCTGGACACCACTTTGAGAACCACTGCTATTAGTTTCCCAAAACAGCATGGCGTCCCATGCTACATGACGGTGCTGTTCCTGTCTTTCTCTGCGGCCCTTTGGGGTCATTCTAACAACACCCCCATCATGCTACGATGTGCAGTAGTCTAGCATGCTTTTACGGCAAAGTATGGGCCGGAGGTTTTTAGGCCAGACACCTTACACTTACAAGGAGGGTTGGGGGAATAATGGCATTAAACATTCTGATAGCTTTCAAAGAATCCCCCCAGGTAGATCAACGGAGGAGGAGGAAAAGCAAGGTGACTCGGAGCCTCTGTAGTGCGGCGTGGGCTTTGTGCAAGAGCTGAGATGTGACAAAACTCCTTAAGAGGCTAAGAAGCTTGGAGGGGGGGGCGGGTTAAACTGATAATGAGGACGTCAGGCTCAGGGGTGGCTGAGGCCAGGGCTGTTCATCATCTTCCTGGAACGAGAACAGAGAGCTGGGCCCTGGAAACAAAATCCCTCTTCTACTGTCTCAGCACTATCTTTGCCTACACTGTTTCCCAAAGTATCTCTCTCTCTCTTTCTTTACAAGTGCCCCTTTATTAGTTGGTGGCATAAAACATAGGACAGAAAATGAGATAGTTTTGTGTTATTTGGGATTCCCCGACCCCCCCCCCACAAAATGTTTTTGGCAGGTACAGAGGCAGGTTGCAGTTGAAAGCTGTCAGACAAAGGTTCCTGTTGTGTTGACAAAGGCATTCAATTCATGGGATTATGGGGTTATTTTTTTTTTTTATACCTGATCTAAGCAGAAGAAGAATGAGACATAGAGAGGGTTGAAGTTGGGGAAAGGGGGTAGGAAGGGAGGGATTTGGGGTATAGGGTGGGGTGGGAGGTCAGGGTGGCATAGGGGGGTTCCCCACCTGGTCACACCTTGTTGCGATCTAATTGGGGGAAAACAGTTGTAAAACACTGGTACAGCACAAAGGTAAAGCACAATAATGGATGCTTCACACACACAAACAA
>CABFOQ010003317.1:26162-38662 GCA_900660455.1 Gephyroberyx darwinii | reverse complement strand
TAGTTAATTGATTTCCTGGACTAAATGTGATGGTATTAATGATCGTTAAATATTCATGATGGCTATCACTTTACATAGAAGCTGTTAGAGAGTGTGTGTGTGTGTGTGTGTGTGTGTGTGTGTGTGTGTGTGTGTGTGTGTAAGGCCCAAATACACTACTTGGATAGAAGTATTTTTGTCTTACTGGCAATTAACCTTACATTTTCGGAACCCATCTTTTCATCGGTGAAGAAATATGGTGGCCTGAGTGCTGTGCAAGGACTAAAATGCATGCAGCCATTTTCCCCCAAGCTGATAAAGGTCAGGATTGAGATTTCTGCAGAAGCCATTAGGTAATTCAACAATGATATTCCGTAAAGTGCATTGTCCGGCGATGTAGATTGGAGCGAAAGTCACTGCCTAGTCAACAGCATTAGAAATGATGTAGAATGATGGATTAAAATAGAGGAGGCCCGCAGACAGACTCGCTCTGCTTTGGCCCAATCATATCTGGCCTCGCCTCTTGTGGAACTGTGCCAGTATCTCCCCTCCGCGGTGGATGAGGATTTTTAAGCAAGATGGATTTTCATGCATTTTATTCCTTTGAAGGTTCCAGGAGGCTGAAGCAGAACTGGAGCACATGCACACACACACACACACACAGCTTTTTTTTTTACAGGCGGAGTATCTGAGGCTGTGAGTTGATGAACAACTCGAGGCAGAGGACTGTGAGTGTATTTAATGGGTTGTGAGAGACTTCCCGAGCTTAAACCTGGAGATTAATTAAAAATGAAAGGATGTGATATGAAAAGAGCGAGAGAGAAAAACAAAACAGCTTCTCTTCTTAGTTACGGCATCCGAATGCCCGAGATGTAAACCATTATATTTCCTTATGCAGTCATTCTGACTTGGAAGTGGTTAAACGGGTCATTTTATCATTGTTTTCTACCTTTTTAACTTCTGTTTCAGACAACCTCTTAACTACAACAAAGCAGAAGCTGATGCAATATTCATTTAGCTTGTTAGTGTATTCCTCAGTTATAACTTGCTTTTTATTCATACAGTAGCCACTACATTATATCAATAAATACAATGCATTAAAATGGAAGTATGGTAAGTGAGTGAGTTCAATGCAAGCCAGGGTGACAGAAAGCTGGTGGTTGTGAGACACAGCTACCCATCAGCTTTTTCTTTTCTTTTCCTGACAGTCCACCTAGTGAGCACACTCTCAGAACACAATCATGCCAACAGTTAGATATGCAAGATGGGAATTCTCACAATTTCATAGTCTGTTGACAATGGGGACAGTTGGCACACCTAACATCAAGAGAGGCCAAGAAAATTCCAAGAATTCCAAGCGATCTAAGAACAGCTTGGACGGGAAGCTATGAGCTATCTCGTTACACACACGTTGGTTTGGTGCAATACTTGGGTTTGCATGCCAGCGCAGAACAGTCCTTTCCCCGTTGACATTTACCCACCCCTGCTTTAGCTGAGTGGCAGCAGCACCGCGGATGGTTATCTCCCAGCTTACAGAACAAATTTCTAAATTGACCCTCATGTTTATCTTTGAAATGAAGGAGTCCACCTTTTCTGGTCCATCAAATGCCACCGCCTTCTGATAAAGTGCCACTACTTCAATGTCATCAGTGCAATCTTTTTTTCTTTTTTTTTTCTTTTTTTTTTACATTTTTTTATCCCTTAGGCTTCCGTAGGCATTAACATGCAATTTCAGGTTTTACCGTGCATGACATAAAGCTGTCAGACGTGCTCAATGAAATTAATTACTCAATCAAAACCTAATGATGAAAGCTCATTAATTTCTGAAAAGCAAAATTCAGACTGATTAATTGAGTGATAGAGCAGTCAAAATAGCATTTTTAATGCATCCAAAGGACAGATAGATTAGGTAGATTATCAAGGGTTCTCAAAAATTTTTTCAACCGTGGACCAAGATTTGATATATCTTGCCCCCCATCCAAAGTCCAGCCTCCCTATTAACTTACTAGTATTCTTGGCATGCAGTGAACCTCTAGAAACGGTCCCATGGCCCATTTCCCATCCCATGATTTAAGAAATGCCGGTGCAAATAATTAGTGGGAGTATTGCCAGGACTTCAGCATACCAATTGAGATGTTCCTTATTCCTTGTGTGCATTGTCATTCTTGGTCATTTTAAAGGACGCAAACTCTCCCAGCCTCTCTCTCTCTTCAACCTCAGCATTTTCCTTTCCCTCGCCACCCAAGCCCCCTGAAACCCTTCCCCCGTTTTCACACTCTCATTCATTTATTGGTTTATTTTAACCACCAGCACCAAACAGATGGGGCGACAGTGACAGCGACACACTGCTCAGGCAGCTGTGCAAGTGTGTAGACAAGAGGTAATGAATAATCAACCAGCAGCCTCCAACTGCTTCATATTAATAGCTAGGTGTTCTAATTACATTTCCGCAACTTGTTAGGTCTATATGACTGACTGTGTGTCTGGTGGATAATGCAAGAATCACTGTTACTCTGATTTCAAAGCCACATTTTTTGAAAAAAAATCCATTGTGGTCCTGGTATGCTATTGTACATAGCATTTTGTGTTGTGGTGGAAGAATCACTCAGCTCTGGTCTCAGCTTGAATTATTGATTTGAATATCATGACTAATAAACCTCTCAATATGGAAAGCAACACCACACTGAACAAATGATAATATACAAAACAGTCCAAAAAAAATCAAAACATTATTTTTGTTCAGACACTCTATGATCTTTGTTTGTTTTCACCAGATGCACAAAAAGTATAACATTAATTTCTTGGCACTAACATGGTTGCGTGTGGCCACGACAGAGTGCACCATTCCCCAAGGTCGCCGCTGAACGTTTATTGTTACCGCTGTTGACAAAATTGTACTTAACTCTACTTGGCATTGTGTCTGAGGCGCAAAGCGATTGCAGTTTTGAAAAACAACCCTGATGCATTATGTCTCTGGAAAGCTATATTGCTTTCTCCCACTCATATTGTACCTCTGGCCTGGAAACAAAGCAGACCCTGCTTCCAGCTCCTACTCCTACCAAGCACTGAAAAGCTTGGCAGTTTTTTAGTGTCTGATGATCCTGCCATGTGCCAAGGCTATTTCTTTCAGGTACAGGTTGCTTCAGTTTGCCAGGCAATAGGAGCAACTCACTGAGGGTTGAGCACATTATTATTATTATACTAGAAATAATTGCTAGAAAAGATATATTCATGTCATAAATGATGAATTCATGACAATATCATGCATTATAATGCATAATGTTTTTTTTTTGCATTTATTGTAACTTCATGAAAAGGTTTCACAGAATTGTTCCTCAAGCAATTGGGCGATTCACATTTCACCTGGCACTTTTTAACACACTGTTAAAGATGCACTAGGCAAGACTTGCATGAATCATGAAGTGGAACTGCAATAGAGAAGAGCCTCCCATCTAATTGAGACCTCCTAGAGTCAAACTATTTGTCCAAATGAAATTCTGTTGTGCCGTTCTCCTCCCACAGGAAGCGATGATTCAAAACCTCCTAAACAGCAGCACTCTCTGTCCAGAGAAAGCTGAACTCGCCAACGTTAAATCTTTTGTCTCTCTCGCCCCTTTGGTGTCCTTTGGTATAAAGCGATCACAGGCTGTCCAGGTTAGTAGACATGAGCACTCTGTGTTCAGTTTACTAACTCCACTTCAATGATTTCTGGGTTAAAAAACGCTCTCCTCTCCCTGTCATTTGGAGCCGCCGATGTGCGACGTCGCCCGGTGCAGCTTTGAATAACTTTCATTTCTGTACACTTCTCCAAACACTTTTGACAATACTCCACACACACAGCTCTTGAATAAATGAATAGAGTCTCCCGCGTTATCATGGAGCTGCGGAAGCCACTGGAAGTGTATATAAAGCGGCTCTTGAGTTGGAAAAAAACGTTCAGCGGCGCCTATCTCTGTGACGAGGGAGGAGACGAGGGTAAAGTGTAGCGAAATGGCAGGCTGAAAACACGATGCATATGGATGTTACAGTAGAACCAGATGGGATGGAGGCAGTGACATTGTCATGGTAGTGAACACCTGTGCGCTGGCTCTCCGGGTCCCGCTAGTTTGTGATCAAAGTGCCTCGTCTGCATTTTTGATGAACATGGGCATCACGCTCTGACAGCGCCAGGGTGTATGACACGGTGTGACAAGTGCACTTACGAACATGGCCCGAGGGGATTTCTGTGTGTGTGTGTGTTTCGTGGACTGTGGTGGCATATACAGTGGAGATGATATAAACATGCAGCCACTGTAGAGAAGATCACTGTTTTAAAGGGGAAGTAAGCAACATTCTTTACTGCACCATAGCACAAAATGAACACATAATATATCTGTGGAGTGTTGGTAGGGTTATTGATCAATACCAGGCCATGTGCTGAGTTCACCTTGATAATCTACCTAATCTATCTGCCTGGATGCATCAAAAATGTACTACACAATCTCCACCAACCATCTACTCTCATTTTCAGCAGTGCTACGAGTGACCGACATTGCGAAACATTTCAGCTAAGAAGGCTAAAAAGCCTCATTCTCAAGCCAAGAAAGCGGTGTTATTATTAAATATGTTGTATCATGACATATTCCCTTCACTAGACGTTTGTGTTGGATCTCTGCTCTAATTAGCTAGCTTCCACGTCTCCTTAATGTTTGGTTCAATTGCAGGCCACCCTAGCTCAAGGGGATGAGAGGGGTGCTAGAGACCTGCGTAGGAGGTGAAAGGTTCTATCCATGTTGTCGCAGTTCCTACTGGTCGATAAAATTCAAAGATTATTTCATACCCTTTTAAATGCTTGCTGCCTCTGCACTGTTTCGGAATTGTTTTGAAAACCCTGCAGTATTAATTCAGGGTCAATGCAGGGTGATGGGTCTTAATATTGAATACATATATATATTGAAACATAAAATGCAACATCAATGTCCAAGAATAGGATATTGTACAAGAATTGCTTTATAGGACATTGAAGTGAAGAGTAATTTTGTATTTAGATACTGGATATTTTGATGGATAATTATGTATTATTGTTGTTTTTTACCTGCAGAATGATGCATGTGTAAATACTAAAAGTTTAAAAAGTACTATGTATAAAACCAAGATACATGTAAAGACTTGAGGCTGGACAAAAACAATAAAGATACCTCAGTACATTCCAAGCACAGTTTGGGCCCATAATGGTTCAGTCAATACAACTCCACAGGGCTTTCCAAAGATTCAATTCCTTATTGCTCAAAACACAAGGGAACGCGGTGTGATGAACATGCATCAGTTCACACATGTTTTTTATGTCCTCTCTAAGTACTACATTGGATTTCTTGTCTTGGCCAGCGTCGCTCATTACGAACAAATAACATAATCATGCCTGTCAATAGTGATTGGTGAAGCACCACCCGGGTCATTATAAGTAATAGTGGGAGTTTAGAATCTGTTACTGTGACCCTGTCGATTCCCTGAAGCTTTATTTTCACCAATTTCCCAATCCACTATGGAGTCACGGATCTATACATTGTCTCATGTAATGGATAGGAGTCAAATCACTGATCTCTCGTGAGAAGCCCAGTCGTATACCCCTGAACCCATCGTGGATACACACCAATCACCGGTGTTTTTATTATATTCCCAAAGGAGAGAAGGCAGTCCACTCCCCCCTTCATTATGTACTTGATCGAAGCAGTAGCGAGGATGAGATGGATATACAGCTGGGGAGAAAAGAGGGAGAAACTTCTAATGGGCTCTTAGATGTGCAGGAACATTTAGCTCCAAAGCCAGAGGTCGTTTATATCTATCTATCTCTGTTTCTGTCTCTCTTCCTCTCTCTGGAGAGTGTTGCTCAGTCACTGTCCCTACCCAGCAGATCCGTAAATTCAAACTCATATTTCATAGAGGATACTCTGATGTGTCTACTTTTTAGAAAGATTTTGCCACATAAAAATGCCCGAGACTGATTAGACCAACAAAAACACACACAGTTACATAACGATACGCATTCCGTTTTTGATTCAGTCACTGTAAATTCAGCTTGAGAAATACAGCTGGGTAGATATACAATAGCCATTGTTATCTTCTGGAAAACTATTGATTTCCACTGCTGCATTCACAGGCGAGACAACGACTTACAGTATGACTGAATGAATGAAGGTATTGACTAGCAGCATGCCGCTGGTATGATAGAGGACAGCTGGTGAGATTATATACTTACCGTCATTACAGGCTTCATACCATAAATTATTAGTTGCTGGTTATCTTTGAGCATTATGATTCATTCACAAAGAGAAGTCTGTCACATGTCACTTGATTTGGCGTGTTGCATTGTTACACTGTTCCAACTAAGGTAGACATTCAAAATGCTGTGTGCTGGATTTTCTCGTTAATGTATCACTGTGAAATTAGTTGTGATAACAAGACACCCCCTTTTTTTGATACAAAAAGGGGGTGTCTTGCCCTTATAAACAGTAGCAATAATCTGCTTTTTGCTTTGAAAATTGATAATCCAACTTTTCTTGTGCTTGATTCTTCATGCATGCTTACATTAGACTTGCAAGGTGTGCATTGGAAGCAGCAGGGAGGGGAATTAATGAAATATGCCAATAAATACTAAAAGCTTAGATGGGGTATATATTTTAATGTCTGTCATCACACATTTGACAGTGGTATCAATGACAAATTAATAATTTGCCTACATATTCCATAAATATGACATTTTTCAATAAAAAAAGCTACCATACAAGTCTAGTAAGTTGGTGACAGCATGGTGTATCTAGTTCATGCAAAGGTGTTGATGTGGGTGAGTGGATGAATATTTTGAATATTTTGGAGGTGTCCTAGTTCATTGCACATTAAGTACAATAATAATAATGATTCATAATAATAAGCAGGATTAAAGGACACCCTGCAGCCAATAAAATGCGATTATTCTCCCAGGCAATTGCATTAGCTAATCCATCCATCCAGCCTTGCACCATCACGGTAGCTATCCAATCTGAACCCATTCAGATGGTATGCATTTGCCCCCTGCAGTCATTCAGCACAGATTAATTCATTTGTTCCTCTATATTAATTAATTTTCTATTTAATCCTACTGATAATGATGTGAATCCAATGGCAAATAAATCAGTTGATTATCTATTTTGAATTTTATTTATTATAATTTTTTATTATATTTTTAAGTATTTCAAGAAGGACAAATTATTAAAAAGAAAAGATCCTCTCAGACAATGAATGGATAATAGATCATAGATCTAAGCAGATATAGCTATAATTTGGTAATAGCACTATTAATGTAACCCATTTCCAAGATTTCATGCTTATCATCATGTTAAAAGTGTTTCTTATGAACAAATTCTATATTTATTTTCTCCAGGTTTTTGTCTCTTTACTATAAATACTTATTTTTAATTTCTTGCAAGTATACACAGCAAATTTTCAACAGTGTCGAGTTTTCATTGACAATTATATGAAATTGACCGTGTTGATTGGAGAGTCGTGTTATATAAACACTGGCATCATGATGATTTTTACACTCTTAAATTAACACTGATTCTAATAGGAAAGGAAAACAAACGTGTGAACTGCGTTCAATAACAAGTTTTATTCTGAAACAGCTGTGTTTCAGAATAAAGTACAGAAAATGGAGGCCCTCAAGTGATATGTGTTTAGTTTGGGTGATTCTAGAGAGGATTAAGGATTAAGTAGAAGCATATGTCAATACAAAAATTCATCATGGATATATGAAAATTGCCTTTTACCATAAAGATTTGGTCTTCAAATGCCCTTCGCAACAGGGGAGTCCATGTCTGTATCACTAAGCATTTTGTAAAATCGATGTCCTTTTTGAACAACATCTGTAGTGTGGTAGCCCCCATTGGAGAGTTGGTTCTCTGTGTGAATTTTTTTCTTCTGTGTGAGTGTGTGTGTGTGTGTGTGAGAGAGACTGACGTGACCCCTCGTTCAGGTTTTCTGAACATCAGCAGGATGCATTCTGGGTCAGTGAAAAGAAGGATACTACTGACTTGTTCCATATTCATGAAGGAATTTGGTAAATGTAAGCAAAAGTCACTCAGGCAGAAATGATCAGAGAACAGTTTGTACCCTCATATCCTTTTATGTGGGCATCTGCTTGTGAATTTGATCTAGCCTGTCACATATTGTAAAAAAGGGCCGGGATAAATAATAAAACATTTCTCAGCACCTCTCAGCACAGCACAAATCTTTTAGTGATTAAACATTTAAAATGCTTGTTAGATTTGGATCTGTACTTCTCAGCACCAACAGATGAAAAAGTTTTCCATATGAAATATCCATGATTTGAAAATTGCAGCATCTACTGTAATTAAAAAAACAAAAAAACAAAAAAACAAAACTGCACACTCAAAGAGGTGCAGACTATTGGCAATGATAAAATTAAATGCATTACAGCTAAAATGACGGTGTGTAAAATAAATGTCTCAGCAAATGTACTCTCGCTCGACACTTTCTCCACATTCTCCACATTTTCGTTTCGGCAGAGAATGTGATTATTTTGTGTATTCCTGAAAACCCATCACAGCCACAGGGCTGGGCTTAACTCAAGACATGACAACTGTGCCCCTCCAAAATAGTGTCCAGGAAGGGGGAAATATTTTGTTGGTGGAAGTTACATGTTTGTTTTTTATTTTCCACTGAATGAATTGCACATGCCTGCCATTTTGAAATTCTTCCTCAAAATTTTCCATTGTTGTTTTAATCGCTACCGCCAAGAGTGCTAATTTCCAATTTTGCCCCCCACCATCTTAATATTCCATCATGTCATTCCAGTATGTAAGTACTTTTTTAACTAAATGGGAGAATCAGCGTCCTCTACAGGCTAACAAAGAAATTTATGCAGAGCATGTGGAACTAATGTACATTACCTGAACGAATCAATGGAGGAGGAACTATTTCCCACCGACCACGAGAGATTGCTCACGAGAGATCGAGAGATCATTCACCACCATCATCAAACATGAAAAGGCTGCTTGATTTAGCATGATTAGCATACAATTGTATCTGAACTGGTGTGTAATATATACCTTTTTTTTTAGGGAAGGAACGGCCAATGTTGGTCCCCTGCCCCCCCTACCTTCTAGACCAAATTTACACCCTTGGCTATTGCTAGCTTGTTGTGTTTTCATCACTATACCTCCATAGCTCGCTTGTAAAGGATGGGAATTGTAGAAGAATCTCATTGAGGCTATGCCAATTGCCCACTTGACTTCCTGAAGGCCACACCACAGTGTGTCTGATTATTTCTTTTTCTATTGGCATCTGCTCTAATAAAATGATCGTGGACTTGAAAGTAAAACTCTTTACATTGACGTAACTCCAGCACTTACAAAGTGGTGATTTTTTTCAAGATCAAGCAATGACGCTCAAACTAGATATGTAGCATTTTAGAGTCCCATGTGCACAAACCACCCAAAAACATTTTAAAGATTTTTCCACATAGTGGTCTGTTATTACGATGTCTCCGAGACGTCCTATGCCCAGCATCTCACCTGCCTTGAAGGAAAAGTGAGCTGCTGGGTATCTCACTGCTGTGCAAACAATCAATCACTGGTGATGGCAAGTGGATTACGACCCGCTATCTGTGTTCATGTGCTACTGGGACAGAGAGGAAACATATTCCCCCAGCATACTGAAATGAACTAAGTGGCACAAGAGAGAATGGCCACTGCAGTCTCTCAGGAAGGCCTCTAGCAGAGGAATGAACAAAGCGCTGCTACCTTCTTGCACGAGCCTCCCGAAGGAAATCGTGTTCTATTGTCATTGACAGCAGACAGCAGTATCCTATTTAGAAAATATCCCATGGGACCAAGTCAAACCAGTCAACCTTGGCCGAAGCCAAACCATTGATAATGCATTATAAAATGTCAAAAATGGATGAGTCCAACCTGTTTTTCTGTTGACTTTCTGGAGCTAGAGACACTGACCATACTTGGAATACATTCATTAAAGTAATAATCTGCAATATGTTTAGCTACCATGGCTGAACAGACAAAGAAAAGAGCGCCACCTACAGAAACTCAAACTTCATCAAACAGGCTAGAAGGCACTCGAGAGCACAAACCTCCACCAACAGTTCTCCAACTTGCACCCAAAACCCATCATTCTTCTTAAGATAAATGATTTCTTGACCATGAAAACAAACCCTTAGGATTTGGGATCCAGTCTATCTTTGTTAGTTTCATAGTTATGGCGTAAATATCACGTAATCTTATCATCTAATGGTGCAAAACCTCACCACCAAAATCATATCAATTATTCCTTGGCTCGAGGCCAATCTGTCCACCAAGTTTCATGGCAATCAATTCATAGTTTGTTTGCAGGATAGCTCAAAAATCTAACAGGGTTGAAAACATAACCTCCTTGGCAAAGGTAAAACTCCAAGGAGAAAGACGCCACAGTACTGGCAACACTGTTTAAGTGCCAAGTTATCTCTGGGAAGTGCAGTGAAAAAAACACAGCAATAATGACTTAGCATCAAAGATGGTAACGCAACAAAAAAAATGAATAAAATTATCATTTGGCTTTGTCTGTGATCTGTTATGGTAGTCTGCAGCCTGGTAGCACATACTGACATAGTGTATATTGCCTCAATATCATCCCTAACATATGAGATATGAGCAAAGACACACTCTCTGCAGACGTGAGGTACTTGTCTTGCAGAAAATCACCATAAATTCACCAGACGTTATTGCTCTCCATTCATCTTTCCTGAGAGTTATTGCCTTTTTCCCCTTTTGGAGAATATGAGCCAATCTTCACTTGCAATGAATGTGGCAACAATCTTCAATGGCTCTGATGTTGTAGCAAATGAGGAGGGTAAAAAAAATCAGCACAGCTCTAACAGAGGTGATGTGAGGTATCTGTGTTTGTGTGTGTGTGACAGAGAAAGACAGACAGACAAGCAAGACGGGAGACAAAGAGAGACTGGACCATACAGTATACCTGCGTGAATTAGCATTTAAACAAGAAAAATGATCTTATCATAATTTAATAAAACTTTTTTTTATCATCACGACAGCTGTTTGGGTGTTTTTTTTTTGAGAAGACAAAGATAGACAAACAAACAAACACATGGACAGTCTGGCAAAAAGAAATACGGCAACAATTGAAAGTGAGGTGTAGACATGCACATGCACGTACAGATGCACACACACATATCCACCTTTTTGTAGGAATCTAAAATTGGTTTCACCTCCGATGCTTCCGACTAATGAGTTTTCATTGACTCTTTGTGACAGGTCCTGATAGATAGATATGCTCCAGTTACTGTAATTTTATGCACTTCCAAAGGACAGTATCAGAGGCAAAGGAAGAGTTTGGGCTCCTATCTGCAATCTACAGTATTGCCGCAGCCAGACACCAAAAAAAAAAAAAAAAACTGGAGCAAAACAACTCACAGGATGATGGGTTGAAGAAAGATGAGCCTACACCATCCCCTTTCTCCCATTAAGCCAAAGTAATACCTCTGATTGATTGACAGAATGAGATTAATTGAGAAACAGTAGATATTGCATGCAGGCACACTCTTAAAGGGAAATACATCACTGTGGATGATACAAAAGTGAAAAAACCCACACAGAATTATGTGAATAGTGACATTTGCACTTTACCATTCTATTTCATTACTATTTATCATTCTATGCCATGAATCATCAGGGACATTTACCAAAAGTCATTTCCATTAATCAAGGCTATTTTAACTGAATTAAATCCAATGATTCAGTTTATTAATTCATTTATTTTAATTTTTTTTTTTTCCCCTCCACGGCTTCCACGAATGCATTTGATTTCAATCGTAGAGTGTAA
Organism: Gephyroberyx darwinii; assembly: GCA_900660455.1. NCBI lineage: Eukaryota > Metazoa > Chordata > Actinopteri > Trachichthyiformes > Trachichthyidae > Gephyroberyx > Gephyroberyx darwinii. Next base: position 26,818 of record CABFOQ010003317.1, on the reverse strand, counting down.
CAGTTTCAAAAGAGATGACACTTGATTCACAAATGGACTGCTTAGCATGCGCTGTGGCTAATTCAGTTGTGTCGATATCATATCTTAGACCATCTAATACCTGGCATGGCACGAATTTGAGAGAAACTCTCCACAGCTATTGCAGCTATTTTCCTATTTCCTGTTCGGTAAGGTCACATAAAGAGAGAAAACTTTTCTCTGATAGAATTTGCGCTGCATCTTTTAGCCCCATCTCCGGGCAAATGCGCCTTGATTTGTGGGAAGAAAACAATAGCAAACTGTCTGAGTGTTCTTTATTTATCCAATATATTTTCCCCAACCTGATGCAGAAAATGTATATTCTAGTCTATTCCCTTGGAGACAGCAAAGCAGCGGATAATCTGAAAATGAAAACGGCACCACAAAATATCCCCCAAAAAGTTACAACAACGGTGATGGTGGTGGGTGTTTGTTCCCCCTGTGTCAGTTTAGGTGAGATTTCTCCCTAGGCAGGTTTGAAAGCACCATACCTCACTCCCGCCTTGGCCGCTCCAGATTTGCATCGATCCCTAGGCGCTCAATCAATAATAATTAGAAAGGCATTTAATGACTTTGTGAACTTATAACCCCGAATGTTGCGTAATTACGCAGCAAGAGGCTTTGCTGGTTAAACGGAA
>CABFOQ010003317.1:5922-26138 GCA_900660455.1 Gephyroberyx darwinii | reverse complement strand
GTTTTGGTTGCAGCAGCACTTTAGGATGAGATGAGATGCGGTCCCGGCTAGACATTTATTATTGAAAAGACTTACTGCCAAGCACTTGGTGATAACTTTTCAGATTACAGAGTTTCACCCGAGAAAATGAAATTTTCAGAATCAGCTCAAAATGATGTTCTCTCCTTATATATTCAGTCAAACTGGCAAATGAGTATACAGCATAAGAATAAATGATAACTACAACAAATGAAAGCTTGAAATAGGTCTCCAAGGTTATAGCTTTGCTAAGCCACTAGAATATAAGGTAGTATAAATAAAATATAGTAGGTTAGTAGGCCGGTTTCCCCCGAAAACAATGTATTTTTTGATATAGCCTACAAAATAACCTGCAGCTATCAGTTACAGGGCGAATTATTTTGAAATTGTGAACCCCGATGAATAAGTTTGAAAAAGCACAAGGTTAAATAACATAATCGTTGATAAACCATCCCACAACCCATTTCATCGGACCGACGACAGAGTAATTACAAGACTGAAGAGACAGAGTAATATGTAGATGCATGAAGCTTTATTATCTCAGGTTAATATGAGCTGTCACAGGATGAGGTACTCGTTTCCTTGAACAATCACCGTGTTATAAACGAGCCCCTCGCAACGAGAGTACCTTGCAAATCTCTGATAATTTCTTTCCTAGATCCATGAAGATACACAGAGCTATAAGGCGCATGAAATATCTTAGGCTACATACGCTGGTCTGAGACAAAGTTTTCACTTTATTAGGACATTTTCGGTGCGTAACATATACACACACTTCCAATGATGACCTCTGCTCTGGAAATGCACAATCGCTGATGTTCAGGGTCTTATCAAAAATTCCAAACAGGGCATCAGCCTTTATTAGTGGTTGTTTATGAAGTCAAATGGAAGTAAGCATGTTTGAAAGGTATGGTCCTGGACTAGATTTTCTTACAAATGTCATTCATGTGGGCCAAATTCCAATGCAGATATTCCTCATCCTCATCCTCATCCCATGTTGGCATTGGATGAAGCTAATTCGGTGTTGAGTCTTCAGCTATTGTAAAAAAAAAAAAAAAAGGATCAACAAATCATCTAGATGAAACTAAGATTGAGTGTGGAAGTAAATAAACTCGGATGCCAAATTCTTAATATTGGCAGGGCGGGTTGTGTTTGCATGTTTTATTTCTGTCTCTACCACAGCTGATGGTTGGACTTGTCCAAAACTGCTGAGCTGTAATTCCCACTTGGTAAATATTTTCCGAGTCAGAAAGTTTTTCCTTTTTTTGGAATGGCTGAAGATAACGATGGTACTATTAAATGGCGATTTAGAAATGAAAGTTGTAGTAGTGCTATTATTATTATTATCACTCTCTCATACACTGTATTCTGACATGATTATTTGTTAGTTAATAAAGCCAGATATTTAAAATATTATGGAAATATATATATATTTTTTATAGTATTTTTTTGGAATATCCTCTAAACATTGGCACAGTTCTCCCCAGCAGCCAACCTTATAGCATGTTACTGTTGTCGGCATAGTGAGCGATTCCATAATATTGATCGTCCGAGTGTAAATGTGAATGGGTTTACAGCACTGTGCAGGTTCATTGAAATTGATTATCAATACCTGTGCCTTTGACAGATTCTGGATCAGTGTTTTAAATCTCCGCCGTCCATATTGATGCGGCGTATTCGGATGGATTGCCGATGCAGGCCAAGGATGAAAATACTGTTTGACATCTGTTCAAATCCTTTGATCAGCGAGTGGCTGAACTAATGTAGCTGGCACAAAGGAACGCAGACACGCTCCCAAATGTGCAGCCCAAAAGGGGGATGCCAAGCACGTAATGTTCAAACTACATGAAGTCAGCTCAGTAACAATTATTGTTTCTGACTAAAATTACTCTGCACTATTGTGTCTTATTGTCACCGTTCATAATTTGCTCTGAGGGGGTACACGTTTTTGTCTGATTATGCTGCAAAATGCCATCTCAGCAAAATATTCAAGATTGGAGGCCTCCAAGAGGGCTTAATAGAAGAACTGTGCTGTTGCCAGCCTGAATTTAAAGGGTTTGAGGCAACTGAAGTGGGACAAAATCCGGTTAAAATCTTGCAGTATGCATCCACCCTTATGGATACATATTGTTCTGCAAGCATAAAACAGAACCCTTTGTATATGTGTATGTATATGTATATTTTTATTCCTTTCATAGACTGTTTTAGATATCTGGGGCATGAGTCCAAAAGGACACAGATGTCACAAACTCGATGTGACCCAGATGTTCCAGAGTTTGCACAGCCACTGAAACATGGGATGCATTTGGACGGTACAAGAGATCAGGGTTTTACCCATCTGTGCACATACTTCTTTATATGTGTAGAGCAACTGGCAGCTGTTTAGGTATAATGTGGGACAATGGCTGCAGCGTATGTTCACGAGTATTGCTGTACATTTGCAGCTGGTTAAAATTTACAGCATATGGGGGTACAGATCTGCATTCTTGAGGTACTGCAGTGAAATGCATTGTAGCTTGAGCATTTTAAATGGCGGGAACTTAAATAGAACAGACTGCAAAGATCCAATATTCCTTCAATTCTTCCATTATGGATTAAAGCACTGTATTACAGGGCAGGACATGATTGAAATACGCCAACTGACATAACCCCTTCAGTCGCTTCTTTCAATAATCTGGTAGGATTTGGGGCATATGAAAGAGCGAAGCGTACAGTACAGTTTGGGAAATGCACCGATTTCTACAAAGTATGTAAAAACAAGCAAATCTAAAACGCAGTCTGTGTGAAAACAGAAAGCAGAGACCAGAAAAAAACATCTGAGTGTGCTGATTCCCTTCCTTTTCCCAGGAGAGCAACCAGAGAGACACCCGGAGCCACGTCGGCGGTGATAAAAAGTGACTTGAGTGACATAGCAAAGTGAAGACAAGACGCAGATGAGGATGGGTTTGAAATATTTTAGAAAAAGTCTGCCTCCTAAAAACAAAGTGCCTCCCCATTAATTTTCTTCCAAAATCTTTTAATGAAATGCAAATCAAACATTTCATGAATTTGATTAAACTCGGAGGGTGGCAGGGGCCTGCTGGCTGAAAACAGTGGGAGACCCGTTGCCAGTGTTGTTCTGATCCACTCAGCTATCGCTCTGCAATGATTCATTTATTTAATTGGGATGAACTCGAAGATTCTCTCTCTCTCTCGCTCTTCCTGTCTTCCTCCTCTCACTTGCGCGTACACACTTTGCAGGATGAGCGGTTGTTTATTCTCGTCGAAGGGCAACATGAGAATCACTTGTCAGTCATGTTTACTGATGCCAGCGCTTAACTTTTGACATGCTCGTAGTCATCGCAGTGACTCTCACATGTTGTTTTCAAGTTATTTTGTTGCATTTTTGCATTTGGTTTGTTTTGTGGGACTGTAAATACATTAAATACCTATTATAATTTCAACACTCAACAAATCAAACTCAGCGTTTGCATATGGAAATGTAAATGGAAGGTTTAGTCACTCGAATGGCGCTAGTTCGTAAAATGTTGGCACTTGGAAACGAGTCTGAGATGGATTGACTGGACCCTATAAAACGCTGGCCATTTTTGTTTATGATGAAAATAATTTGTGTTTTGGCTCTATTAAAGCTCAGAAGCAAAGCTGCCCCTGACTAATGGGTGGTGGGGTCAGTTTACTGCCTGCCAATCCTTCCCATCACCATCAGGGGGGATGTTTGCCAAGCTGACTCCAGATCAGAGTCACGTGCAAATGTGTGAGGAAATAAAGGACTTTTTCCTCCCCCTCACTTTCAAAAAGGGTTGTAGGGGTAGCTTGGGGGAAAAGGTTGGGGGTGGGTTTTGTTACCTTTGAGCAGCAGAGAATGAATATAAGATCATCACCTATAGCTATATAGCTGTGTGGTCCTGTATGTGTGAGCGAGTGTTTGTTGGTGTACATATCTAGGTTATCTAGTTGTGTTGGGTGATCGCTGATTACCCGAAATAATCCATATTATCATTATTTTTGGTTAACCTAAGATTACTTTTCCACTCTTTTTATTTGAAGTGACACAAGATAATTTCAGTGGTGTATGTATCGTATCACCCATGATTAACCATTATTTAGTTTTGTCAAAATTATCAATTAATTTGTTCAGTAACTGTAATAGTTTCAGTAAATTTCATTTCACCCCTTTTTGTAATCAGATTCATGTAATCCCATTAAGTATAATCCATTACTTGGCAACCACATGGAAGACCCTACTGCATTTCTTCTTAAACAATTCCGGGTGCAGTTGGTGAGAAAGAAGTTGAAGGTGAGGGACTCCTCTGTGGACCATCATGGGGGCCATGCTACAGCAGGTGAGTTGGACTTTGAGATCCCATCTAGTACCTTGGCCAGGATTTAGCCCTGCCGTGCCTCGGCTGGTTCACAGTTAGAGGAACAGCCTAAAGATCCATAGTCTTTAGAACCTGGCTGGATCTGCCTCAACTGCTGCTGAGCCACCCACATTTCACAATTTCACAGCCTGAATAAAGCTGTGACATAAACCTTATGATGTATGTACTGTATTTATTTATTTTTTTAGTTCTCTTTAGAATCAATAGCTGTTAATCATTTATACAGGATTAACTGACACGATTCAGAATAAAACATTTCCTGTGTGTCATAAAAAATAAACTGTACAGTCTTCTTACAATATTTAACTCTATTGATTTGATATGTTTCACAAAGGAAGCAAAAGGGAGACAACTAACAATGGAACTGTCAGTCGTCTGGCATTTGTTTCCCTTGTTTCTCGTGGTGGGTCTGAAAATAAATACCGATTCTTGGTGTGCAAGATCTGGTCATTATTTTCCAAATCCTCCCATTATTTGGCTAGCCAGCTAGTTAATGGGGACACAAACAATGGGTAGCCCCAGTTCTAGTGAGCATACCTAAAATAGAAAAGGCTTTTTTCTCCCCAGCCACAATCCTAACATGTTGCTTGCATCTCCACACAAGTTTCCACTTTTCTACAATAACCCTGAATACGTAACTCTAACTCTAAATGTGAGTAGCATTTTAGAGTAACTCTACTTTTCTGTGTGGTTTTAAAAGTCTGTACTTCTAAGTATTTTAAGTTAGTAAGTAAGTTTTAGAAAGTAAACTGACATTTTGGACTTCACCTCTGATAATAGATGGTGTAGCTTCATTGATTGAGCTAAACAGGAAGCCTCCTCAAACCTAAGGCTGGAAATGACACATCAAATTATCTGCAAGGACCACGCCAAAGCAGGTAATCCATAAAGCCGTATTACTTATCCCCAAAGCAGTGTTCTGTCAATGTCAGTGATGACTGCTCATGCTCTTTATGTGAAGGCTAGGCTGAGGTGATAAACAAAGCCATGCAAAGTTTGTAAAACGACTTGACTTAACGCGTCCCAGAGCGGCGGGGCTAATGTAATTCTGTCATTGAACCGATGCATTGTTGTCTTACGTTGCAGCATTCTGACAAGGACCACTTGTGCTCCTCAGGTGAAGGCTAGGCTGAAGGACAAGAGGAATCTCCAAAGACTAGGACAGATGGCAAGTAAAATGACACAAAGGAAAGAAGAGAAAAGAGAGTGAACACAAAGGAAGAGGCGTAAAATTATTATTGCTATCATTCTGTCATATGTGCTATGCTACATTCTGCACGTATTACTTACAGTTGATGATTTATAGGTAATTTTACTTGATAGAGACTATATACTCTATACTGTACTATATACTATATACTGTAACCATTTCCATAATTGACTTGAATGGTGTATGTATACATATGTGTGTGTGTGTATAGTAAAAATCCAGCTGTAGTTATATCTTCTCTCTGCTTCCTGTGCTTTACTGTCATGCATTTTTCAAAAAACATTTCCAGTTTGTAATGCCATCTAACAACTGGTGTGCTTATTTGAAAGTCCAGTTCCCACTGCATTGCATACACGATGTGTGGAAACTTTACCCCCTGTACTACTCCAAAGGACTACTCAGGCACATTAGGCACGTGCAGCACTATACAGCACGTTTCATGGAAAGGCTATAAACAAAGATGACCACTGTTGCTTTTGGGTAAACGGGACCCTATCTTTTAAGATAACGAGAAAAAACAGTGTTTGATTGATCTTGCCGGGCACATATGAACAAATGGGATAGCAGATAAAGTGCACACCCTGTCCACCTCACGCTCCAGGCAGGCTCAAACAAACGATCATAGCATCAGAGGATTTGGCAGAGAGCAGTTCTAGATAAAGCAGTGGAACAGTTTTTGTTTGCTCCTTTTATTGGCTACGTATTAACTTACCATCCATGACCAGAAATGAAAGCAAAATATAAATGACAGTTTTTTAGTATTATTATGATTTGTGGTTTTTGAAATAATGATTCCTGAGGGACAGGGAGGTCAGAGGTCAGGGTGGTAGGGATTCCGTGTCTTGCTCAAGGACACTTCAGCAGGACTGATGCTTGCCATTATGGGGATTGAATTGAAGGACACTCTCCCTAATTACCACACCACCCTGCTGCCCTTCTTAGCTTTAATTTCAACATGATTTACCACTTAGACAGGATACCTTCTCGGTTCTATTTAAAGTTCATGTTGGCCGTGTCAGTCAAAAACATATCAGCCAGTTAACTTTATTTGACTTAGTCCTCGTTTTAAAAAAATGTCATCTACACTGTATTCTGAATATTATTAAATCCATATTGTCATGCTTAGCTCTGATATGTCCCCTCTGAATACTCACTATGTCACTCCTCTCCCTTAAATTGCCAATCTGTCTCTGTGATATTGACTTTTAAATGGTGCTGCCCTATCTCCTTCATGACAACATGCCATAGTGAAATAGGAGCTGTCCATCACTGACCCAAAATCAATTGAAAGGAGAAAACTTTTCCACCATGGCCAACTCATTTGAACTGTACTAAAATTACAGTGAGGGAGGGAGGAAGTGAGGGAGAACAAGAGGGGGAGGGGTGGTATGGGAATGAATTAGGACTGAAGCAATCTGTACATTGTGGTCAATTAAGGTCAGTGGAATCCTAACGGATGCTCACAAATGCTTGGGTAATCAATTGCCCTTCAGACCTCTATAAAATACTGCAGCGAAACTGGCCCTTAACATCGCGAAGACCAAAAAAAGTTTGAAATTATTGGCTTGCAGCCTTCTCATACTTTTCATCAAAAACAAGGCCTTCAAAAGCTTAAATCAATAGTTAATTATGTGCAGCATAAACATAAATACAGTTGCAGATCACTGCAGAGGCACCAGACCAAGGACTCTGCTCTGTTCTCCCATACAAGTATTTTTCATAGTCACTATTATTAATCTTCAGGGGATAAGGTTAACCTTGCGCGTGTGTGTGTGTGTGTGTGTGAGCAAGTGTCTGGGCATGCAAGTGGAACAATGAAAGTAGTTATACGCACATCATGCCTCAGGTGCTAGGCAGAGTGGAATCCAATACAAGACAGGACGTACAACACAACCTAATTGTGCACAATGGTTACACGTTATCTTTAACAAAAAAAGTGCTCCTGCTGTTCAGAGTGGCATTGACAATGCTCTATACAGGGAGTTCAGAAAGTATTCAACCCCTTTGACTTTTACTGCATTTAGTGGTGATGCAGCCTGAATACAAAATGGATTTAAAATGTCAAAAATTTAGACAAAATACCCTATAATGACAAAGTGAATTTTTTGAAAAATATATTGAGAATGAATTGGAGATATGTCATTTAAATAATTATCCAACCAACTGAGTCAATACTTAGAGGCACCTTTGGCAGGAATTGCAGCTTTTCTCCCATTTTCTCCCATTTTCCCCTCTAGATTTGCTCAAGGGCTGTCAAGTTGGATGGGGGTGCATCCGTGTATTGTGGCAAACTGGGGTATCTGTCACAGGAAAACTGGGAAAAGACTGCATTCCCCAGCAGACAACAGCCAGTCGGCCAGCTTGCCAGTCGGCCATCTTGCCAGGGAGCCTGGGAGGCTACTGAGGCGATGAGTTATGGGGATAACAAAAAGTTGTGTTAATTTTAATTTGCAGTAAGTTAATTAATAGCAGTATTTCGTTGAATCCTGCCTTCTGTGTAATACAATTATAGATTAGCAGATGCATGGCACATGCATCTGCCCTCACAATGGACTTGTGACCCCTGCCATTCCCCCTGGGGTGCCACAGTATCTTCAAGTCACTCACAGATTTTCAATGGGATTCAGGTCTGGCCTTTAGCTGTTCCACTCAAGGACTTCCACATTCTTGTGGCACATTGCAGTGTTGGAATGGCTTGGCTGCATGCTTAGGGTCAGATTGGAACCTAAATCACCGCTCTAATCTAAGGTCATTTGCACTTCGAAGCAGGTTCTCCTCATGAATGTGCCTGTATTTGGCTCTATACATTGTTCCCTCTATCCTTACAAGTTTCACAGTCCTTGCTTCTGAAAAGCCCCCCAACCAACCCGCCCCCACCCATGGTGGTATTAGATGGGTGATGAGATGTGCCCTGAAGAGTTCAATTTTTCCCTCATGCTCTCAGAATCTCACACTGCCTTCATGTAAACTCCAGGCTGCAGTCATGTGCCCTTTTTTCAAGAGTGGCTTCCCTCGGGCCATACAGCCCAGATTTGTGAAGCGCTGCACTGACTGTTGTCCTTTCGGCAAGATCTCCCATTGCAGCTAATGACCTCTGTAGTTCTGTCAGAGTCCTTGGATTCTTGGTCGCCTCCCTGACCAAGGTCCTTCTTGCCCGGTTGCTTAGTTTGGTTGGATGACCAGCTCTAGGAAGAGTCTGTAGTTCTAGAATTTCTTTCAATTTCTTAATGATGAAGCCTGCTGTGCTCATGTGAAACACTTTCCCTTCCTTACGTCAATGCCTCCTCATAATTGTCTTGCACTGTTTTATGGACAGTTCTTGGACATGCACTGTCATCTGTGGGACATTATATAGATATATGTGTTTCATTCTAAATCATGTCCAATCAATTGACCTGGTTACATGTGGACTCAAGTCATCAATCAAGTCATAGAGATATCTCAAGGACATTCAAACTAATTTGGATGGACTTGGATGGAATTTGTGTCATTGCAAAGGACATGAATACTTATAAAACATTTCATCTTTTCATTTGTAATTAATTTGCAAAACAAACAAAGACAATGCAAATGGTATCCATTGTGAATTCACCAGTCAGTCAAGGAGTTGAATATAATCTCAATGCACTCTATTTAAAATAGCCACAACTGTTAAATAGTGGGATATCTAGAGAAGGTTTGTGAGCAAAAATGCTATTTTTCACTATGTTACACTTTCATACACTTACACAATTTTACATCCAGTAGCAGGGTGAGTGTGTTTCCATAACTGAATGTTCTATATGGTGGCAGTGTGTAGGGCAGGGTAGGGTGTAAGGGCAGAAACTTGAAGATTGTTTTTTTTATATTAAATAAAGGTACTGTGGGGCATAGGAGACCAGGTCCTGCAATGTGCTATACAGAGGTCTCTATTTTGTAAAATGACTATCATTATTTATGTCCTATGAATCTGGATCATGCACTCCCATTGTGGCCTTTCTGAAATCTAGGCCAAAGACCAGTGGCGATTGGACATTTGCCATGAAGCTAGTTTTTTAGAATGCCCTGCCCAATCAGCTTAGGCTTGGCAAAAATACTATGTGTTGTGACAGACTGTATAACTAGGAAAACCTAATTAATCTGTAGCACCAAGGTGCATCTGTCAGATTTCAGAACCACGGACAGAGGTCGGCTGTGGGACGTGTATTTAACGGTGGCTTTTTTTTTTTTTTTTTTTTTTAAATCAAAGTGAGTTAATTTTATTTATTTGTGTCCTGAGTAAATAGTGTCTGTAAACCTATGTAATCTCTCTTTGACTCCTGATTGGTAAATTTTATTTAATGAAGATTTAATGATGACATGTTGTTTGTTGATTATAATTCTGATCATTTCATTTTGATGCTTCTGGATTATTTGAACTGACTATTGTTGATTAGACTTCGCGTTTATAAGAAAGTCCCATAACCAAAGCATAACAGGTCTGGTACCCTCAGAAGCCAATATATACCTCCCTGTTGAGAAGTCTTTAAGCAATGTGCTGATGTGCTGCTTTAGATGTAATAAAACCTATTAATATAACAAACTGCCAAATAATGTAACATCTTCAGATTCATAGTGTAAAAATTAAAGTCTTACCCTTTATAATGTAATTGCCTTTTCAGGTAATTTATATTACATTATTAGGAAAAAATAATACGTCAGATATTATTTCATTTATGACTTGATATTCTTACATTTTCACAAATTATTACATTATCCGCCTGTTATTACATGAGTTGCTACAGACCCCCTTTGATGTATCGAGCCTCTCCCAAGTTGAGAGGCCACTCTTTTCACTCATTGCCAGTGTTGCCTCGTAGCCCCACAGATTAGAGTCACAGCAGGTGCTAGTTTTACTAACCTTGGGGAATGAAAAACACACACTCGAGATCTGATGACTCAAAGAGTTTCTGATCTCCGTGAATTGGTGGCTCATGCCCAGTGAGCACATCCCCTGTGTGTGTACCTTACCAAGTGTGTGTGTGTGTAATGTCTGTACACCTAACAGCCAGAAGATCAGATCATCAAACACCAACTTGCATTCCTATGATTATTTATTCCCTGTGTTTGTCTGTCACTGTTGCACGCACCGTTGCTTTCCTTTGTGTGGATCAACTCTGCAGGGTGCATGAACTGTAACATGGACACAGGAAACTGGACAAAGATCAGGTGTATGTGATCAAGGCTTTGTCATTTGATTTTAGAAGAGGCACGCTATTAGACTTTCTTTGTTGTTGGAGATGGTGTGATGTTAGGCCACAGTTGAAGTTTCCTTGTTAAATAACAGCTTGTCAGTTCTTTGTACTTTGAAAAAAAAAAAAACAGAGGTGACATGTTAATGAAGATCTTAAAGTAGCTGTCTCTTAGGAACTCTAGCATAAAAGATAGATAATCCAAGGAATGACAAAAAGTAAAGGGGCGAATAACTATGCAAAGAACTCAGAAAGTGAAGTTGGTTTTTTTTTCAAACAACGTCCAGACTTCACCTTTTCCACTTTCTGGGTGTCTTTGAGCCTCGGTCAAATTAGAGTCGCTCAACGCCCTCGTACTCCACGTATACATAAACATGAGTTGAATCTCGCGCTTTGGCATTTCTGTCCTCTCTTTATTTTCAGTTTCTTTCTTTTTTTCAAGGGCTGATCTCATGCTAACCATCTGCACCTGTTGGGAGGTGCTGCCCCTGTCACTCCCCACCCTTCTGCAGATGTCAACCACCCGCTGACTCTGTCCCAGGATAAATGTCATGCAGAAGGATGACTTTAGCTTGGGGGACAATGAGCCCCATTCTGCATAACTTAGCAGGATCAAGAACTTTCTAATTTCTTCCTTTTTTTCTTTTGCAAGTTTGTTTGTTCTTGCAAAGTTAGTCAAATAGTTGTTCATAACCTTAATGCGCAGGTTGCACACACAACTCTGCAACTTCATGGATTGGACTTCACATCTGGACAGTACAAGTATAACAACTTGTAGCATGCTTTTCTGCTAGAGGACAAAATGTACTTTGCACTTCTAGAGCTGTCTAGAAGTACGAAACGCATCACAAATTTCTTTTGTTTCACATACACATGTATTTTGCTTGCCAAATTGCAACCCAACACATCATATAATCCAAGTAGAACTTTTTGTCAATTTCTATTCCAGTATTTATTTTATTTGGAGTTTTTTCCCTCACAAAAGGGAAAAACCTGACTGAGCCTGAAGTATAGATAAAACAACTGAGACAGTTGGAAGCATTTTTGCTAGTTTTCAACATATGTATAACAGCATGTGCTGGATATGTCACATTCTTTTTAGGATTGTGCTAAATTGTTGCTGTGCTCTGTTGTCTGACATTTGAAGGCTGATTCTGTTCGTCTGTTCAACTTGTTGTTTTTCTACTACTCTTAATACAAATGACTCAGTCTAGTTATGTAAAATCTAGTTAGAGACAAAAGTTGGAGAGTTAAGGACTGGGACAGAACATTTGAGAGTCTAATCTGGGTGTTGCCATCATTAAAATCTGTTTACTTTATATAAACTTCCAGTCTTGGATTCTGCTCCAAATATGGATCCCATTCTTGGGATGTTTTTCCTCCAAATAATGAGTCAGACTGTTAATGTGGTCCAGATGATGCAGTTTGTTGTTTTTTGGTGTCGGGATCATTTGGGAAATGATTCTCTCCATCTCCCGGATCACTAGAATGACCCATCTGTCATTTTGCATGCTACCCATCTTTTGTAATTAGTGAGAAATTGCCAAGAAACCAGGGTGTGCGAGCTTCATTAACAGATAATCAAAAGTCTTTTGAATGTAATGAACAAATAAAAGCAATTCGGAACAAAACTGTTATCTGCAAAGTAATGGATATCTAGGGTCGTTGATTGTACAGAATCTACTGGTATTAGAGGAAGAAGAAGAGGAACAGGAACATAGTGGTTTTTCATGGGCTTCAAAGTTGAAAGTTAATCAGAGAGTAAAGAATATATAAATGTTGAATCAGCCAAAATTAGATTTGGGATAACTAAGTAAATTCAATGAACCCTATTGTGTTAACCAATGCATGAAAAATGTTTTTTATTTCACTGAGAAGTTGCTACTAGTCAACCACACAAATGGGACGTCTAAACATGATGGAGGCACTAATAGATTTCCAGTTTCCCTGAATGCCCATGAATTATTGAATTGGAGTGTTTTCAATCCTGCATATGATAAACATCAAACGTCTGTCGCCATCTTAATGACTATGAATTATTAAATCAATATTCATCAAGTAGCGGCATGTTATTTTGTGTATTCTTATGCGATCATCAATGTAAAACAAGACACCATGCTAGTGAGGTTAGATTGAACTAACAAACTGTTACTGCAACATTGTTTTTCCACATCATTTTTGTGTGAGATGATCCCATACTGTTTATCATTTTCGGCTCGTTATTTACAAGTCGGTGTCTGGCCAACAAATTGTGCTTCTCTCGCAGCTCCCACTGACCTCCGCGCAGGGTGAAAGTCCTTCAGGAGTCTTCAGTTTATGTCTGCGTGGGCACTCTGTCATACAAATACTGTTGTCATCATTATTGTTCAGCAGGATCACATCGGTCGGGTGCAAGGGAACCAGTGGGGGAACTAACACTTTTCACTGATATAATCACGGCTGATATTTTAGATAGTTGAAAATGTATCTCCTAGTAAACTCCATGATGTCATGCCGTCTACGTTTAGCCAATTCAACACGGGGAAATGGAAAATACACACACGCCCTGTCTAAAAACCGTATGATATCTAAGTCTTGCAACACGTGCAACATAAACACAATCTCTTTGAAACTCCTTTGAAAGTCCTGCTGCCCACCATCTTGGTTTAGCTGAGTACAGACTGCACTTACCTTCCACCTCCACACAACATGATGAGCTGGGCACATGTGTCACATGACCACAGTTGAAGGAATTCATGTCCTCAAATGCTGTCTATTAATATACTTTTTTGAGGCAGGATTTTTGTGAAAAGGCAACGGTAAGTGGTGGTATGACGAATGTCTATTGGTAGTGACTTCCAGGTTTGAGAGGCTCAGTAACCAGGCTGGCTGACTGAAGGAGCTTCTCTATGGGACAAAGATATCCACTTGCACGGTGGATCTGGTGAATCTATTACCTTACACAGTGGAGGAGGTCCAAGACCACGGAGGATTTTATAGATCAGACGAGCATCATGGAGTTTAAAAAGGTCTTCTTAGGGCCATGCGATGTCTGGATATCAAGTATACATTGACTGAATGGACCTAAGTGTTGTATCACCAGCCAGTCTAACAGCCGTTTCCCTCTTTGCAAAGAATATGCATACTTTTAGCAGGGAAAAGTCAACTAGTCACTCAAGACCAATAAAAGTCAGAGTCAAAGTAAGCACAAGACCAAGACAAGCCCAAGAAATCCTGTGTGTGTTGTCGAGACTGGAATCAAGTACTGGATATACCAACTCACCAGAGAATTGGCGACAACATTTATGCATGCAGACGAAATAAAAAGGGAAAAGGACTGAGAGGTTGCCAGTTCGGTTTCCCCAAACGGCTGGGAAAATTCTCCCTTCCCTCAACATTTCCAATTGTAATGTGCTTGAGCAAGAAAACGAATCCCCCAAGTGCTCCAGTGGAACCCCTCAGTGGGTCTGTGTGTGTGTGTGTTTGGGGGAGGGCTATACTGGGCAGCTCCCAGGTGTGAATGTGTGTAACTGTATGAAAGTAAAGCGGGCGGGGCAATCCTGAAAAAGAGCATGGATGCTCAGTGAACCTTCCCGGGATAAGTGAAGGTTACAAAAATCTATTTCAGGTTGTTGACAAGCCAATGAATGGAACCAAAGTTGTCGGGGGGGGCAGGTCAGGGTTTTCCACTGGAAGATAAAAATGAACATAGCCAGAGCACTGCTTTAGGGTTTCTATCAAATAAGTTTAACATGAACAAAAGATGTCAAGACGAGATCAAGGCCTAAATGGTGTTCATTCCCCCTTGCAATATAATGTTATTATGTGCTGTTGAAAGTATTTTGATGGGCTGCGGTTTTACTATGAAGTTCAACTCACTTAGCAAGGTCAATTAAAGCACTTCATTGAAGGGTTTCAGAATGACACGATTTGGAGTGACACAGGAATGGGAAAAGCCAGAGGGCACATGAATCATACAATATTTAACCGTGGAGCGAACGCACACATGAAAGACACGTGTCAGCTGATGTGTGCATTGAGTTTGTTTTTTTTATTCCTACAAAGCACTTATTCGCAAATTCAAAGTCGTGGAAGAGGGTAATTCAGTGGATTTGCAATCCCGTGTAGAGAAAATGTCAACGGCACGGCAAGTATAGTCACGAAACTGCGAGGTGCTTTTTGTTTAGGGGCGGTATGTCAGATTGTGTTTGGGTAAATTCACAATTTAAAGGGGCATTAAGTAATCTATGACCTTTTATCAACCCCTATCAGCGACCGTTTGCAAGTAGGTTGTGGGAGGGATTGTGTGTCTTAACAATTACTTTGTCAGGTGCTGAGATTTCTGGCTTTCCCATTGGAATTTTATTGATATTGATTGGTATTGATTACCCACCCCATCACCCCCCTGCCAGATGTGCTATGGGGCAGTAAAAACCTTACTTACTGCCCCTTTAACTGTTATTATAACTGGAACACTTCTCTCAGGTATGAAGGAAAGTGGTGTTGTTTGTCAATATCGCTCCTTTAATTTAGAATTATTAAGAAAAGGGAACATAAATCTCCATCTGAGGGACGACAAATACTGTCATCACTCTCTCTCTCTCTCTTTCTCCATCTCGTGCACACACACACAATAACATACACAGTACACAGTCAAAAAACACTTCCCACTGTGACTTTTTTCCCCCACAGTGCTGGTCCAGGCTGCTTATTTACTTGCATATTAGTGTTATAGGTTTGGCCAGTGGGTGGGTGCCTGCCTAATTAGGCCATAGTATAAATAGAAATGGCTTAGGGAGAGAGAGAAAAAGAGAGAGAGAGGTTGGATCTGAACCACACTGTGTAGATTCAGCATGGGAACACCCAATTCTCAATCCAAAATTAGTATTTGAAATACTTTTTGACTGTTTCCTTAGGCCGTGCTCTAAATACTGATGGCACGGAGAATAAAACGATGAGCTCTTGGACCTACAGCGCAGTGTAGATCAAAAACGAGAAAAAAACCCCCTGTGAATTTAACCAATTCTGGGTCTGGTATCTGCAAATATAAACAAATGCTTGAAGCATGTGTGTGTCAAATGGGCAATGTTTGTAACTGTGGTTTGGTCACACGACATGCTGCTCATAAGACAGTATGTGATAGTTCACAAAACCTTTCAACACATTCATCTTAATTCACAATGCGCCATTATCTGTTTTTCTATGTTGTGTAATAAAGTCTGTGCATTGTTCTCACATTTTACTGTCGTTAACTTAAAATGTTCATATTTTCTAAACAATAAAAGCACATTGTTATCTTCCCTGGGCCACCGTGGAGAATTTGTACTCAGCTTTCAGTGCCTTGACTCTGAGTAAACACACAACATCCATTTTAATTTCAGAGTTTGTCAAAATAAGTATTGATATATCGCTGATAGTAGTTGGTATCTGCCTTGCACTGTAACCAATGTGGTGTTCTCCATAATGTGCTTGTTCCCTCTAATGTGCAATAATGATTTTGTAGACTCATGCAAGCACAGCATCAGCAAGGACCATTGCCCCCAACCCAACAACCCAACTAAATGCCAAGTACTTTGCATCACTCCCATTTTATTTCCTCCCTCCCCACCCAAGTTATTGCAGTCAGAGAATGAAAAATAATCAAACCCTGGAATTTGATGGCATGAAAAAAAGGGATATATGTTTTGTTTTTTTCATGTTTTTTTTCAGTGTCTCCATTTCTCTCTCTCATGTTTCCCCCTGGCTGTAAGAGTAAAATTATAAATCATCTCCCCACAGACAAAATTTCATGCTTGATGGGTGAACAACTCCAGCATCTGGTGGGGTCCTGTGATGAGATGTGTTCCAAGTTTCTCTCCCAGCTTCCCCTGGGCTGATCCAGAACAGGGCCAGCATCCTGCCAAACGTTACACGCGTGGCTCCGAAATGATAAGACAAAGAGGAAATTAATATTTAGCAGGGCCTTCATCCCCAACCTGTTCGGCAGGTCTGAAGGCGTCGCACGCAAAATCGCTGCGGTTGGAGTCGTGTCACAAAAGCAAGGTGTGTGTGCTCACCTGAAGGAGAGTTTCATTAGTGAGCACAGTGAGGACCCTGCAGTGTGCCCAAACAAACCTTGCATTTCTTAACAACAAAGCTAATGACTAAATGCATGATATCAGTTTAATCTCTGTACGAGAAGATTAACCGGTTGTCCTTATTTGCTCTTGCAGAAAATGCAGTACAAAAGCTATATAATGCAGGCAATGTACATCAGTAGGACCACAGTTAGTGAAGTACGCAACATATGACAGGTTGTCAACACCTGTCATATCAAAAACAATAGGGAGGAACACGTATGAAAAATATAGCATAAAAAGCAGCTGCAGAATGTAGCGCCAATAGTCATTATCACTTTTTTTTGTATACCTGAATATGCCTTCTAAAACATATTCTGCAAGCAAAGGTGTGAGGAAAGCTTAAACCTGAAACATATTCCACAGTGAGTTTTTATGGCAATAATAATTTGCTTTTTTGAACAAACTCTTGATTCATACAAAACAAATTAAACCGCCATCAAAAAACCGACTTCACCCACACTGAGACAAAAATACGATCCCGATCACACCTGTTGAAGCGGTGGATGCGATGGCAGACATCATTAGGGAAGCTGGGGTATTCTTCATGCTATTTAGAGGAGCTTGTTAAAGGACCATCACTCACTGGAGAAAAGTGCTGCAATGCAGGAGAAATAATTTGGCTGTGAATATTATTCCCCTACTGCTAGACCAGCGTTTTGGATAAATTAGCTGCCGAAACTTCACTGCTTTTGTATGTTACCAGTGGAGGAGGAGATCGTACATTTTACTGTTTTACCACTGGAGTGTTGTTGATATCCAAATCTGAATAATTCCTTCAGAGGAGAGCTGTTTTATAACTTGAAATGAAAAACATTTTTTCAAACTCCTCAAATCCTAAATTGATCCACCGTATTCATCTGAAAACAAAACTTTTAAGGCTAATAAAGACAGCAAAACTACTTTGTTCTATCGCATAATTTTGCACCGTCACTACCCCAGATGTCCGTGGATGAAGACAGAACAAACACTGACAACAATAAAGTAGTCCGCCGATGTAGCGGCAACTTTTGGCATAGACATATGCTTACCTAACAGGGAAAACAGCTTTTCACAGAAGCGCAGGCATATGGCGGGGTCCTGTTTCAACAACAAGATGCTGTGTCACCTTGCTAGCCACCTGTAGCCAGTGACCAGCGGAGATGGGGGGAGGGATTTAAAGTGATACACGCAAACACAGGCCGACATACATATTTCCTTCTGTTTCTATTATCCCAAAGGCCATATGTTTATCTTGTTGACCTTTGCGATGTCCGACGGCATGTCACACGCTCTGTCACCGCAGCCAGGCGAGCATGAAGAGCAAATGGTGGGGGTCAAGAACACAAAAGCGGCCGCAGCCGTGCTGATGCCATTGATTCCCGTGCCTTTGCTCTGTCTCTCTCTGCCTTTTTTCTCTCCTCCTCTATCCCCACTTTTTTTCATTTCTGATGCCGCGCACGTCCCAACAAGCGACAGCGATTTGCATGATGTGATCGGTCTCTGCTTTCCTGCAGCTCTTTAGAAGTGTGTGTGCGTGTGTGTCTGTGTGTGTATGTGGTTGCCTGTGCAAGTGTTAGTGCGTGCAGGCTGACTGCCAGCCAGCTTAAGCTGCAAGAGAAGGGTAAAAAAGGGCTTTGAGCCTATAGATATCTCACAGAGCAATCAGGGAAATATGCCCAAATATGTGACAGGCAGAGTATGTCACTTCCCATGCATCTTTAATTCTGTCTGGGGTTTGGGTGTTGTAGCATTGCTGAGTTAAGGTGAGCTGTTTGTTGGATTGAAACTAGGCCATGTCTGCTTGTTGGGGTAGTGCAAACACTTTCACACTTGGCTTATCAACTGAGCAGAGGGATCTAATCAGCAAGGCTGGCTTCCACCAATAAATGTTCAAGGGCATTTCTTTTTTTTTTTTATCTGAAAAAAATTCCAAATTGGAAACATACACAGAAGCCGAAGTTATGCTCAGTTATCCCTTATTCATTAAACGGCTATCACAAAAGCCAACAACGGCCAAATGTTCCGATGTATGTCTACCTCGGAGGTATACTGTGATTTATTTTTTTTTGAAGCTGCTGTTATTGCTAGATTACAGGGAAAATAAGTCAGGCGAGACTCTCTTTTTCTCACTATTTTCTTGTTGGATGTGAAAAATGTAATAACAAGACGCGCTGTTTTCCTAGGTTTCAATAATTTATGGTCAAGATCACAAAAGTGTAAATGACTGATCATTGTTAGTGAGCAAATTACTGATACATGGACAAAGTAGCGCTCTAATAATGCAACATGTATCCAATTACCAGTAATTGTGACAGAGAGATAAGTGCGGATATAGGTAATGAGAGAGCGGGGAAAAAATGATCAGTCGACATTTCTCCAGCGTTAATTGAACTAAAGAAAACAAAGTGTATTAGTTGTGGGTCACAGCAGAAAACAGGAGTAGCTGCTAATTTTATGTTTCAGATGTAAACACGGCAGAGCTGTTCGACTTTTAATTGCTTGAAAATTGACTTGATGTGTAATGTACTTGATGTATTACTTGCGACTTGACTTTCTAAAGTCTTGACAAAAGATCTTGTTGAAAATGTCATTGCCGTGTGTGTGTGCCAAAGGGGCTGTCCAGTAGTGCAGCCATGGATACCACACTGAGGATACACACCTGCATTGGACAAAGCAATCAAAGAGTGGGGTTGGGACTTAGTGTTCGACATTTAGACTTGACTTGAGACTCGAGACTTAATGACATGAACTTGACTTGGGCTTGCCTTGAGACTTGAAACTGACTTGGGACTCAAGCAAAGTTGACTTTGTCACACCTCTGGAACACACAATGTTATTTTTTACCAGTGGAAAAAGTTTCACAAGTCATTTTTGGAAGCACCCACTACTTTATTGATTGGAATGCAAATTATACATCTAGCTAGATCGACCCCTCGTTTTATAAACTGGGAATAAAATGACAGAGTAAATTGCTTGCTCTGCATTTATGATAATCACTTGAGCCTGTAGCCTCTTTGATTATTTAATACATACTGTACATAATCATCTATACCCTTAGCAATACACAAAAATTGTTTATTGTTCCTATTTCTGAGTCTGTTCAACGGTATGCGTTTCTCTGTGCTGTCATGTGACGGAAAATGCTATGGAAAGCAGGGGGGAAAACTACAGATAAATAAATTCCCCAGCTACAACAAGTAGCGCCTTAAAGGAGGGGGTGCGGGGGGGCATGTCTGTGTTGATTTGTAACATTCGGCAGTGTAATGAAGGATTCCAGTCACAGGCAGCCGGCTTCTCTCTGCCGGGGAGAGCAGGATGC
>CABFOQ010003316.1:5200-16528 GCA_900660455.1 Gephyroberyx darwinii | reverse complement strand
ATGGGGGGGGGGGTTACAACCAAGGACCACTTTGGAATTCAATCTATGATTTTAATATTTAATATATAAGTGTTCACCTGTATATACATATTATTCTGCAATTAATCAAAACTGCTCACTGCTAAAGTGACAACATTATTAGCTTTGCAATTGAAAAGATATTTTGAAAAGCCACCACTGAAGCCTTTCCCCTAATCCTCTTGTTTGTCCATATGGCGTTTGGAGCTGTCTGTATCTCTGACTTTCTGGTAGAGCTGCTAACTAACTTCGTGTGAAACAATGTGGCAAGTCATAACTTGGCTGTGTGAAAGGGCGTGACCCCATTCAGACCACTTATTTACTTTTCAGAATCTTGAGCAAGTAGCTTAGCAGTAGGAAATCAGCTAGGTGGTTACTGCACTAAGAAATTAACAAAGCTTACTGAGCTAACCAGTTACTGGTAAACAAGCGGATCTGAAGTCGATTTTGGACTGGTACACAGACACTGACAGCTGCAGGATCCTCACACACACGCCTTTTAGCAAAGGTTAGTTAGCATTAGCTAGCTAGCTTGGAGAGCTAGCAAGTACACTACAAAGCACGCAAAAATCTTTATTTGGATGTTTCGCTACCTCCCCATATGCCGAGCTTGAGCTGTGAGCTGTCAAGGTTGACAACGTAGTCCCCTAAAAATCTGTTGAGGACATCAACCACCACGCTTTCGAAGACCATGTTGCCGTTTCTTTCACCTCTCTCCCACCATGTTTACGTTCGGTTTGCCTGGCTGATGACAGCTGCTGCTTTCCTCAAATAATAACGTTAAAGCAAGACGTCGCTGCGGTGGGCGGTCCCTCCGACGTGGTCTGTGGTTACGTCATCCCCTCCATATATGACCATTTGGCTGGACGATAAGCAAGAGAGCAGTAGAATATGGGCTATACAATATAGTCCATCGTTGTATTAGGTAATGTGCCTTCATGGCTGCACCCTGATCCCAATATAGACTTACAATTAATTAAGAAAAAAGAAGACTGGGCAGAGATGAAAGTAGATAATATTGGATTTAGTTTCGATTTAGTTTAGTTCAAGATACAACTACTATATGAGTATTTTTACAGATGGTTCTAAAGACCCAACTAATGGGCAGTGGGTAGGAGCCAGACAGGGTTGTGATCTCTTCAGATTGTGCTGCAGTAATTTCAAGTAATAACTTAAATAAGCTAAATAAAATCAGCTGAAACAGTAAGAGATAATGTCTTGATGGAAATAGATTTGATAATGTTGTGTCTTCAGCTGTTGGAGGTGGATATCCATTCTCACTCAGGGAAATGAGATAGCTGACAAAATGGCTAAAGAGCTTTAAAATTTGAGCAGCAATGAAATTTTAGAGATTCCTTTTGGAAGAAGAGAAGCCAAGTCATCAATTAGGCATGCAGTGATTATGGCAATTGATTAAAAAACAACAGATTTTTTAACTTTTTCTGTTCAAAATCTGAAAATGTATGTTATTTTATAAAACACTTTTCTTTGGTGGAAACTGCAATTTGAACTATTTCGGTAGAATCACCCATATATAACCATGATACTACACACTCTAGCACAGTAGGTGGGGGTATGCACCTATTCAATTGGTTTGTGAGCCGCCATTAAATGAAGAAAAAGAAGAAAAACCTTAACTCACTGTTGTAACACTGGATCCCCCCATCCCCACTCCCATAGGCTAAATCACATTTAAAAATGCCCTGAAGTTTATTGTAAATATATGCACTTAGAAAAGTAAAGAATGAATGTGATGCAGTTTAATCTTTTTATTTCTTTTCACACAGATGGCCCAGGGCCTACAACATAATGCAGCCATCTCTGTATGTCCGCCAGTAGGCTACAGTAGAGCTAGTCTTTCAGCTTGCTATGAAACCATCGCAAAATGTTGAAAACTAAAAGCCCTTTATTCAGCCAATAACCTACTACAGTAAAAAAGTCATATTAACCTGTATCTAGTATTGTGTCAACAATTGAATACCTCTTAATTGACTTACAGATCTGGGAGCTGCTACACTTGCATGGTTCTATCTATCTCTAGAGCAATGTAGCCTCTCATGGATGTGTCACTATTCACACTGTAGTGCGGATGCTGCAGCATGATTGACAGATCCCTGACACAAAAACTGTGTCAGGGCTCATAGGTGTATTTTAGGGAGATTAAAAAATGTAAAATTAAAAGGGATACCCAATTAGTAGTCTTAGTAGTTTGAAAGCAGGAAAGAATTTCACACACATCACATTTCATGTACATTTTTATGGTACATACAAATTTATTTTTTGTTTCTTTAATCTGTCTGTGCCTAGTTGACACTCACAGACACAATAACTCGACCAGTGCCTTAGTGTTTACAGCCAGCACAGTCCCTCACTAGCATTGTCAATACATTTATCTTACTATACTATACATTTACCATATACATTATCTGCTGCCTTCCCATTCAAGTAATGCTCCATGGTACATGAAGTGACTTGTATGGCAGCTACATTTTTAAGTTTCAGTGCAATAGATGGTGTATTCTCTACCCATTTCACAGAGGGAGTAACTGAGACAGTGGTTTAGTGATTACTCCCATCAATGTCCCCCGCCTCAGTGATCCAGCAGCAGCTTTATCCATCACCTTTAGCCTGAGCGCCAGCACCAACAGGTTCTCCTGACTCAGCTCTGTGAAGAAGAAATCTTCATTAAACACAGGGCTGCGACAGTTCTTGACGGTGGCGCTCTCCTGACGCTGCAGCTTCCCCGGGGTCAGACACAGGCTTACTGCACAGTTCAAAGGTCGTTGATCACCATCATCCCTCAGGCACTCCACAGACACCACGCGAACCCGGACTGTGGCTAGGGATGAGAAAGTGGTGGTGGAGGATGAGGTGTGCTCAGCAGAGAGACGGACTTTACCGTGGCCCAGCAAAGGGAGGACGTGCTCGCGTTGAAGTCGCTCCTGGCAGTGCAGAACATCCGGTTCAAAGAGTATGGGTGGGGTTAGGGTGAGCAAGCTACCTACTGAGCTACTAGGAGAGCCTGTTAAAGTTGATGCCCCCCTCTTCCACCTCCCCCTCTCCTCTCTGGTATTAATTAATAATGAAGGACAGGATGTTGCCATTTTAAGAGGGCCACTGTCAGGTAAGATGGAGAGGGAAGAATTAGCATTATATGGGGAGACGAGGGGAGAGGAGTCATTGGAAGAAGGTGTTTCACTCTCTGTGCTTCCTGTCTCTGATAGGCTCTTGCATGAAAACAGAGGGAAGAAACCAGATAAAGTTGTGGGTGTCTTGGGTAGGTTTCTCTCATTTGTCAATTTGGGTGCTGCTATTGGGACACTCTTATCTAACATGTAAGCAGGACACTTTGAGTGAAACAGAGACTCTTTCCGTCGAGTGTTGGGGCTCTCATACATGCCTGCCAGGCCGTATCCCTCTGCAGAGAATGGCAACGGCTTCCTTTTAGTCCTCCATGTCACTGGACTTCTTGGATCGACATCCTTCATCTTTACATGTGTAGTGTCAGAAGAAGCACGGGTCCTGTTGCTTATCTGATTCTGACTGTGCGGGTGAGCTGAAGTTCTCTCAGCTGCCAACAGGGGGCTTCTCTTGCAGAGCCGTGGGGGCAGACAGAACTCCGGGATCTTGTCCGGAGTGAGGATGTTGTTGTGCAAATTGTGGGAGAGGCTGGAAGAGAGATCCTCCTCACGCTTACCCACATAATAACTCAACTCTAGGGGAATACTCTCCATGCTCTCCTTGATCTTCCCCAGGAGCCACATTGTTATTTCTCAGTGAAAAACCACTGTGGTTAATGGTTACCACAATGTCAGTGTGAAATCCCTACACAGAACATGCATATCAGTTAGTATTCCTTTGAGCAACAAGAATATAAATTAGTATCTTTGTTAAACATGCATGCAACAAGAAGCAGCAAAACCACATTTCATGCATAGCATAACATTCATATCATTCCCAGCATTCCCAACATTTGTAACTTGAGTTCTGTTTCTAAACACTAGAATGGCTACAATCTTTCCCCAAGATTTTCCACTCACCTGTTGATTGAGTTCTGTGGACCTCTGGTGAAATCTCTGTGTGTAAGTGTGATGGATGTGTCAGTGATGGGTTTTTAAAGGCTAAGGTCAGGCTCTGCATCACTGGTCTACCGCCCCCGCCTGCAGTCAGGAAAAAGGTTATACACATAGGTGCACGCTGGCCTACATAAAACAATGGGCACACACACACATTTGACCACATTCACACATAGTGTCGATGGGACGCTGGGTGGGTGGCATTCAGAATGAGCCTAATGCTTCAATTACATGGTGTGCATCTAGGCGTGCTCCATAGGTGGGCTGTGAACTTGAGCGCGGATTTGTGTGATTGTGGAGGATGGGGTGACTGTGTGTGCTTGCAAGCGCACATTCAGAAAATACATTGTGCAGAAAATGACGACAGTCTCAGGATACTTTACATTGTCACCTGAATGTGTATAATGTGTATCAACTAACCTTTGATGGAAACTACATCTATATTACATAAATATAGTAATACAAATATGTTTATTTGTAACTACATCCCTATTGATGAATTGATGAAATCAAATCAAATATATATCAAAAATCAAATATAAGTAACCCCAAATCAAACTACAAACAGGGCAGAAAGCCTGGCCATGGAAATGCTCTGCTAGTCACAGAAAATTAACATCAGGCCCATTGTGAAAATATCTAAAACTAAAAACCACTGTCTGTTTTCAACATTTCTTTCCATTGTACTTGATATTATGGATTCTGGAGTATACATTTGATAGGCTTTCTTACAGTTTATGATCTGCAGTCCTAGGCTCCCCACTGTCCCACCTTAACAGTGAGGCAAATGACAATTCACTTTTTGGGCCCTTGAAAGGTTAATAATATCCTATACATGGTTTATATTGATACAATACAGTTTAATATGAAGTAAGATTTTTTAGACATAATATATTGCATAACACTAAGAAGCTAATTGAAACTTCTAAATAATTAATTACAATAGCGTTTTTGGCCCCCAGCCCATCACCCAAATTGCATTTCAGCCCTCCAGACCCTAACATTTGGGCAACTCTGGTCTGAATCAGTCAAGTGAAGTAAGGTCAGATTTATTTCTAAAGCTGTCTTAACAAAACAAACAAAACACAATAATCAAGTGTTTAGCAGAGCAACAAATGACAAAAATACAGGCAAAACAAAAGAGAACAAACATACATTTCCAGCTATTTCCACACAGCCAAGAACATTTTATTGGACATAGACTGGTAATTACTAACTGGCATTACAAATTGTGTTGTTTTCCAATTTCTGTAAGTGTGCCTATGATGACATCAGTGTAATCTGCTTTCAGGGAGCTGACCTCTGCTTCAAAGACCTTTCAAAGACAGGAGCACCCCAGGCCCACTGACCTTTACACAGCAGGCAGTCCAGAACGGGCAGCATGCTCACACACAGATTTGTACTGAACAGCTCTGAGTGGACACTGACACTCATCTCGGTCCAACTAGCTGAAGTATCTTTTTTTATCTTTTTGAGGCAATGAAACATGGGCAATTTTCCAACCATGACGACCCACAGTATGTTATCTACATTGATTTTGTCCCAGTTGTAAATCCCCATCACTAATTAAAGTAACACTATCTGCTGCAATTGCTGCATAATGTTGCCTGTGGATCATGGCCATTTTTATCACACACTATTTCATTTACTGCACTGCAGGAATAGAAAATTCACTCAGAAGGTTTACTGGTACTGGTTACTGGTAGTCCAATTATAATCAGTATAATATTATGATGGGCCTCAGCTTGTGAACATTGTTTGTTATTTTTCATTGATCCTTCAGGGGAAAAGTCAACTTTCTGCCTGCCCCCCTCCTCAGGGAGGTCCAAGCGCATGGTCACTTACAGAGCAGCACCACTGGAGCTGGTAGGGTTTCATTCTTGCTGAAGGACATTTCTGCCAGGTGAACACTTGGGGTCACAGGGGACTGAACGTTGGACCTTTCGATTATAGATCACTTTAACCACTCGGACACCATGCCACCCAACTGGAAGGCAATGGAAAACACTATGGACACTATGGGACACTATGAACAACAACATCCTTTATTACTAGAAATCTCTTCCTCTCCAGTTTATGGTAGACATGATGCTTTCCACCACTAGAGGGTATGCATGGATTAGATTTACCATTCAGTCTTGGTTAAGATATCAGTGTGATATAGTCTTAAATAAATAATAAAAACATAGGACTTCAATATCTATAAAATGAATGGATTCAAAAGAAAAAGTAATTTGTTCAGTTTGTTCTTGTTTATTGAATACCCATACAGACAAACACACTCACAAAAACACATCCACTACAAAAACATTGGTCCTTTGTTTAATTAATGTGATACCTCTTGTTTTCCTAATTGCAGACACCAGTAAGTAAGTGATCCTGAGGAACAACATGCCTGCCTGTATGCGTGTGTGTGTGTGTGTGTGTGTGGGTGCGTGGAATGTGAAGATGAATATGATGAATATATAGAGGGAGTCAGGGGCCTCTGGAGTGCCCAGGGGTCAGGTGGCTTTTTGTGGGAGTGAAGATCGACTTTATTACGCCAATAAAAACCCAGAGTGCTCTCTGTAATGGAGAGATAAATGATTGGGAGTCAGAGGAGGACCTTGCCTTTAACCGCTGTCACAGCTGCAATTAACGCTAACGAGAGAACAGAGCATTGTTGCCAAACGCTCTACCACTGTCTAGTACATTAGTGTTAAAACCTTTTTGTTCTTCATCTTCTAAATAATAATTCAATATTTTTTTAATTTTGGTTTAATTTTGTTAATTCATTTTGTAGACTACTGCGTTAGCTAATCAAGCAAAATTACTCTAAGCTATTATCCTCCGATAAGCCCAGTGAATTTTATTCAGACTAACATTACATTGCAAGGTCTTGGGAAGGCCTCAGCAACAACAACAACAACAACAACAACAACAATGTCGTATTTCTCCATGCCTTTTTCAACACAAACACTTTGCTGCATCACACAAACATTCATACAAACATTTAGAGTTTAAGCATTTAGCTGGTGCTCCCATCCAGAGTGAACTACAGTGAGCAGGCAGGGGCTCAGTGGCTTGCTCAAGAGACACATACACTCAAGGGACAAGCACACATGGCTGTTGGTTGACACAGTGGCTGTGTCCACCTTCTGGTTATGGGACAGCAAAAACCAATACGCCATCCTGCTACCCAAAGAAAGAACCCATCCTCTGTATTCATGTACATTATGATTGATGTCATTGTATGTCTTTCCTCTCTGGAGGCTGTGTAACTTCATCCTTTTAGTTGCTAGCCCAGAGCTAGAAGAGACCTTTTCACCTTCCTAAACAAAGGTACAATGGACACTTTTGGAAACTTTTTTTGGGAAGCTGGCTCTTTCCATCTTGTTCAGTCTAAAGAATGACTCTTTTGAATGAACTGCTTTTAGTTCAATTGCTGAATCAATCAAATGAGTCTTTGTTTCTTCTACATGATCATTCTTCCTTGAAAGCAACTCTGTTTCCAATTTCAAATGATAACTCAGTGTCATGCTAGTTGGTGTGCTGCTAAATTGTCAGTTTGCAGTTTGTAACTGCTGATTACTTATTTTATCATCTTTTTGTAAGTCAAGGGGGAAAAACAAAAAAAATAAAATCACACCAAAGCACAAAATGGATCAGACAACCCAACCAGTCTTTTTTTCCCAAGTTACTCTATAGAAATAAGTATCAATACCTACTGGTCAAAGCCTCCCCAAACCCTGCAGTGTAAGATATAAGAAAAACTACTGTACACCAGTGAGTTAGCCCAAAACAGGTTTGGGTGAGCCCACACAACAAACAACAACAAAATCAGCTTCAAAAAGTTGGGTCTCCAGGGAAAAAAAACACGGCGCTACATCATCAGGAAAGGGAAAGGAAGACATGATGAAGGATGACAAAGAAATTAAGCCATTTGTATGTCAGAGGTGGTTTGAGAACTTCATAATGCCACTCCATTAGTTTATGTGAAACTTATAATACTAATAGTGAATCTTATTTACAGTGTTACAAATTGTTATAAATATTTAAGAAGAATTGGATGAATAAAATTAAGGTACAATAAAACACACACACTTATAGAAGCATTTTAGAGTCATTTTGCTAGTCTGGTTCTGGGCAGACCAAGGGACCCTGATGGAAAAGGCCCAATCACATTTTGTTTTAAGTCTAAACCTTAAAATAACCTGCCTGAGGATCTCACACTGTCTTATCAGGCCAAATCTTTGTTATAAGGTTTTCTCTGTAACACTGCCAATCATTATGTTTAGATTTTGTGATGAGATTTAAAATTCCAAGTACAAACTCTCACCAGTGGGAAAGTCAATGACACACTTTGTTAACTTCCATTTCACTTTAATCTCTATTGTTGAGGAGCCAAATGGTGAGCCTATATGGGCACTCATTCTGTCACAAAGCACTTAACCTCTTGTAAAAGTTCAAGAAGTTTTTTGCCAGGGTCAACAAAACTTCTTCTCTGTCTGCACTCCCAAGAGAAAGTGAGAAAGAGGGGAAATTGGAAAGGAGAAACAATGGGAAGGAGGCCAGAATGGCTGAACCACTGACCCGTTCTGAATCCATGATAAAATCTAATAATGGCTAATAAGGTATAATAATTTGGCCCAATAAAACTTGATGGCAGATTGGAGATGATATGCACTGCGTCAGGAGACCTTACTGAAAGGACAGAGCGGAGACAATTCACTTCAGCCAGGGGGGCAGATAAAGTTTGACCCCAGAACACTGAATCACTGCCTGAAATTAAGGAGAGAGGGACAGAGAGAGAGAGAGAGAGAGAGAGAGAGAGAGAGAGAGAGAGAGAGAGAGAGAGAGAGAGAGAGAGAGAGAAACAATGGAAAGAAAGAGAGAGGGAACAATAGGAAGAGATTGTAGGAGGGAGGAATGACGGGAGAAGAAATGCTTTGTGGAGGGGGATTTTTCAGAACAGCGAAAAAACAGTAAGAAGATCTACAATGGGAGGTGAGAGAAAGAGAAAAAAAACAGACAGACAGAAAGATGAAGAGTGAGATCTGAGCGAGAGCGACAGGGAGAAAGAGAAATAGAAGAGAGAGTGAGAGAAAGAGGGTGCGAGAGAGAGAGAGAGAGAGAGAGAGAGAGATAGGGGGAGCATTATGGGAGTAAAGAGCGAGTAGAAGAGTTATAGTAATGTGCAGTGGTCCTGAGTGACCTGTCGTTAGGACCCTCTCCCCTGACAGCTTCTCTCTGTCTCCAGGCCTGATGCCAATATGCTAATCCACCTCAGATGGCCTTTTCATTGGCTGCTGCTGACGCCCGTCGACACGCGCCAGCTAACTGTCCCCTCGTCTCACTATTAAAGATCCGCAGCAGTGAATATTGCAAGGCGACCATTACTGAGATAGGAGCAGATGTAGCCGTATGCCGGCTGCCTGCTAGCAGTGAATCACAGATACCGTAACTGTACCTTATGACATTTAGCACAATATATACTGTAACTGTAGTGCTGTATTGTGGACAGGGATGGGGAGTAATGTAACACATTCAATGTAACAGAATTATCATATGATTGCAGAAGAATTTGGTAACTAATTGGCAACATATACACAAAAAATATAGGTTTTCATATTCTCATTACCAGGTTTGGGGGTTAACGGACTACATATAACAGGATGAAAGGAATCTGAAGACAAATATTTTCTAAGAAACATAATTTTACACAAATTCAAATGATAATCATGGTCATACGTGATGACAGCAGTACTAAGTAATACAGTAATAGAAAAATAATAGAGCATTCAGGACACAGTTATACTATGAAACACCACAAATGAAGCAAAACACAGAACAAAACACAATTAGACACTGCAAACTTTATTTAAACTTTATTGATCCCTGTGCGGAAATTAAGCCATAGTAGCAGCAAAAGTAGTAAATAGGATTCAGCAAGGAAAAACAAAATAGAATATAAGAACACAAATGGAATATACAAATTTGCAATAAAAAAAAAAAAATCAATGATATAGAATATAAACAATTATGGGGTTAACATATCCTGCTGAGAGTTAAGTAGATTGGAGTGGGAAGCACAGAACAGAGTATAAATTACTCACATTTATCTATTTACAGTTATTACTTAAAGATGTTACTAATAGTCTTGATTGCTTACTTAAGTACAGATTAATAAAGAAGAAATATATGTATGAAATCTATATGTAAGTATAATATAAGTAAGTATATAAATATATACATTTAAGCATATTTGCTGTATGTGTTTATGTATAAAATGGCATAAAATCGGAACCTAACCTGTTAGTAACACACCGACAATCAATAATCAGATTACATTTTAAATGTAACTTTCTCTACATGGATGAAGGACAACACGTGAGAGACAGACAGTTAGATAATAGACACATTTGACGTACAGTAGATAACTGATAATCTACTGTATTCTTTGTTTCTTCTTTTAATCTACATCAAATGCAGGTTTGACTTCAGCATTAAAAACAATTACCACAGCAAACATCCTCAACATACTGATAAGACTCGGGTTTAGCTGTCACATACTGTCACTTCTTGTTATCAAAAACTCAGACAAAGAGTCTTTCTAGTCAAAAATAATATTGTCATTAAGATTCTGTCATCCAATGCAATTGTGTCCTATGTTACCATCTTGATTTTTTTTTTTGTTGCTGTTTTGTTATTTCAAGTGAGACGTTTTTTATGAGGCCCTTAATTTAGTCCTTAATTTAGTTTTTAGTCATCACATTTTATTTCTGTGTTTTTATCACTCCGCTTCTGTTTTATCACTTATCAGTTGTAAATAAACTTATAAAGCCAGGTTGGAGCAAGTGGGTTAAAATAGGGGTCATCATATTGCAATTAGGGATTCAAGTTTTTAACTTATTTCAGCCTGCCACCAAATTAAATCTGGAACCTGGGTCCCTACCCTACATTTTGGGCCCCCACCTATAGTTAAAGCTATAGTCAAAGAAACACATGGTGTTAGGATCCTGTTATAATACTTTTCTGATTTACACTAAATTAGAGAGCACATTAGTACTCTCTCTCTCTTATTCTTTGCCGCTCTCTCCCTCTCTCTCTCTCTGAAGGTCTTCAGGTACATATCTTTTTGCGAACTGCATTAGGAGGTCAAGGATCTCCTGTAATCTGTGGCAGATCTGCAGAAGAAAGAAACCTCTTAAGAATATTACAATTTCATTAGTTCTGTAAGAGGGTATGAAGCCCC
>CABFOQ010003303.1:6492-17717 GCA_900660455.1 Gephyroberyx darwinii | reverse complement strand
GGGGATGGTAGAGAGAGTAAGAGGGAGAAAAGGAGAGAAAAGGTGAGGGAAAGAAAGAGGGGAGAGAGGAGGTAGAGAATGAGGTGACCATATTATCCCTCCGTGTCTTTGATCAGTGGTCCATGGGGAACCATGGCAGCACGGATAGCTGGTCCACAGCTCCTGAGGAACGCGGTTTCAAATTCCTCCTTGCTCTTTCCCCGCTTCTGCAAAATCACTTCTAGTCTTTCAGACCATGGCAGCTGTGAAAACAGTCCATGGCTTACTACATGCCAGAAAAGACCTGGTTAATGCACTGTGGTACCATTGTCCTGCTGTAACTTCTTCTTCTTCACTTGAGCAAGATAAATTCCCTTCAGGGCAAATTCTCTTCTCTTCTCTTCTAATACAACTTAGTCTAAATTATCACAGTCTATGTATGATGAAAATAGAATGCAATACCTTATTGATCCCCACAGGGCATTTCTCTTTTCAAAACACAGGGTCAGCATCCCAGCACCCCTAACACTGGTAGCGGATGTGGGGGCTTGAACCCAGGGCCTCCCATTGAAAGACGGTCTTCCCTAATCACTGCACCAGCCTGCTGCCGGGATGGTACCTGGTGTTGTTACAGTAATGGAGTCTTTGTCTTTGGACACATAATTATTAACAAATAACGTGTCATTATAAACTCATTAACAATGTGGCAGAAATCAAACCAAATATGTTATAGTAGTAGGGGGTCATATGGTTATTCTGGTTTTGCTTACTGCTGTAGATCCTGGATTCTTAATCTATGGATGGGCTAACCCTAACAGTCAAACAAACAAAAACAACAAACAAAATCACGACAATATTAAGAGGTATATTTGTGTGGGACTCAATGGGTGGTACCTATCATACTTTATGGCATTTCCATCCTCGATAATATCACTACAGGGACTATTTATGTAGTATTCCTCTAAAATAGGATTACTACAGTTCTTTTTCCTAGATGGGGGGCACTATATAACCAGCATGACCAGCTAATGAGCCTGAGTCCATGGATAAGACTAAATATATCATGTGGACACCGAAGTCTACTGATACCAGTTCACAGGGCTCTGCCGGTGAATCTGTGCAGGGGCTGTCTTCCTCCCTCGCTAGTTTCTCTTCGGTTGTGAATGGGTGCCGTAGAGGCCCCGCCCGCCTCGGATGTGACGGGAACCAATGGGAAAGCACCGTGCGTGGTGGAAGAACGTCACATCATCAGCGGTCGTCGTGGTGGGACTGCTGGACTCTGCTTGGCTTGCAATCTCAGAGAGCACCTCTTGTTGTTGGAGCCACCACTTAAACACTTTACGCGACTGGACTAATTGACGGAGAAATCACCCTCACATTCTCGTGGGAACACCGAGAAGTAATTCCTGGGCGCTTGAAGAGACTGCGACTTTTTGGAGGAAGAAGAGCGACTGTTTGCCTCTCCAGTTTACATGCAACCAAAGCCACTTTGATGCGACCGTTTAGCTAACAAGCTAACAGAGACTGTTTTCATAAACTAGCCAGCTAGCTTGCTTGCTAGCTAAAACAGCTGTAGAAATAAGCTGGACAGTGGTAGCTAATAGAGTGAGTGGTACTTTCATCTTTCCATATGTTCAAAGGAGGAAATGTGCCAACGTCTGAGACCGGGTACGTTGAATGTTTGGGGCTCCGCTGCCCGCTTGGTCGCTAATTTCCAGGAGGGAATTTAGTTAGTGCCCAGGCAAGAAGTCGGCACACACCTTGCTGCTTCACAGTGTCAAGTTTGTAGTCATTCTGCGCGGTGTTATTGTGAGTTACTGTTTTGTTCTAGCTATGAACATTCAGGGCTGAAAATGAACACCTAAAGCAAAGAAAAGGTAAACAAAGAAAAGTAGGATGCCACTTTTGATGCCCCTGGCTTGAGCGATTGGTTCACTCTGCTGTGTAGAAACTGTAGCTGGTTGATCGATACAACTATTGACTAGGAGAAAGGTGGATGATCATTATAAATCGCCCACATGCACTGGATCAATCCTCGGACTAGTGAAAGGCATCTGAAGCAGAAGGTGGGCGACGTGAGCGCAAAACCCTTGCAGCCCGGGGGAAGATGGCGGAGCGTTCCCGTCGAAGGTGGTGAAACCAAAACTTCTTGGATTTATCACCGGACATCTTAACCCAGATTGTAGGACACATGCAGGCCAAAAAACGGTACTTAATTCTCTTCTCCGCCGGCGCGTGTTTCATTCTCTTGTTCTGCTTTGGGGGGGTACAAGTCCCGCTATCCAGACGGGGTCCCAGCCGGCGTGATGACCGCAGCCTCACCGGTTATCACCCCGGGGCGCAGTGGCGTCGCTTCCCGGGAGCCTTGCAGCCCTTCAGCCCCTGGAGCCAAGAGGAGAGCGACGATTATAATGGGCACATATCGCCGAGGCAGAAGAGGGACGCTATCTCAGGCGTTTACACTGGAAAACGCTGCAGGATGGACTCCTGCTTTGATTTCTCCATGTGTGAAAGCAACGGGTTTAAAGTTTACGTCTACCCCCAGCAGAAGGGGGAGAAGATGTCAGAGAGTTATCAGAACATATTGTCCTCCATTGAGGGGTCCAGGTTCTATACTTCTGACCCGGGACAGGCGTGTCTGTTTGTCCTGAGTTTAGACACTTTGGACCGGGACCAGCTCTCGCCTCAGTATGTACACAACCTGAAAGCAAAAATCCAGAGCCTCCCTCTGTGGAATGGGGGCAAGAACCACATCATCTTCAATTTGTACTCCGGCACATGGCCAGACTACACGGAAGACCTGGGCTTTGACGTTGGCCTTGCCATGTTGGCCAAGGCCAGCATCAGCACCGAGAACTTCAGGCCCAATTTCGACGTCTCCATCCCTCTTTTCTCCAAAGACCACCCTAGGACAGGCGGGGAGAGGGGCTACCTGAAACATAACTCCATTCCCCCATATAGGAAGTACATGCTTGTGTTCAAGGGGAAGAGGTACCTAACTGGAATCGGTTCAGACACTAGGAACGCCTTATATCATGTCCATAACTCTGAAGATGTGGTCCTCCTCACCACCTGTAAGCATGGAAAAGACTGGCAGAAACACAAGGATGCACGCTGTGATAAGGACAATGCAGAGTATGACAAGTGAGTAATCCCAACTAACCAACAGTTAACTTTACAGCAAGAGATGTGGTCTCTACCCATTTTGAGTCACACCGCACAACTGCTTTATGCAATTCCTGTGATTTGTTGTTCCAAACCCATCCCCGTATCCTAACCAGGGTCTGTAACTTACCCCACTCTTAACCCGTTACCCTAAGGGTCTGTGTCCTAAATGGGGTCAACCCAAACCCCACCCCTTTCACCCCATTTCCCAACCAGGGTCAGTACCCCACCCAACATTCACCACATGGGTAAATGTTTTTATTCTATTCTTCTTCATTTATTTGATTATGTTTATGTTACTGCTTTTTTGCATTAATTGTATTTACCCTGCAAAGCACTCTGTAACACTGTTTTGGTAAGTGCTCTATAAATTATTATCATTATTTGGAGATAATAGCGTGGATTTTTGGCCATCATATATATATATTTCTTTATTATACTTCCCCAACATGGTGCATTACAATGCCAACATTGTTCAGTTTGGGTGATAGACCATTTCCTAGCTTGATATGGGGTTTGTTATGGAGTCTGAATGTAACATGATTCGATGACTGTTATGAAAGAGCCCAATGTCCATGATATGGTTCCTTTTCATTTGGCCAGACTATTTTGTTATGAGGACAGTTTTTACAACTTTATTTTGCAGAGGCAAACAAGTACATTTGATTTAATGATCATACGCAAGGGCCTCATTCAATTGATATCCCCATTTGTCAAAACAGCATGTCATTCAGCAGTGGATAAGTCAACCATCCCTCTCAATACAAAAACCCACACTGTCTACTGGCATTCTGAACATCATGATACACAGGCAACAATTTGATGCTAAGTAAATGAGCAAGTTTGCCAACAACTCTAACCAGCACCATTTTCTCAATATGTATCAATTGATGTTGATTTTGTCCCGGTAGCTAGTCCACACCCTGCTGAAGAAAGTATTCCACAGCTCCTTTGCCTCAAAACGTTGCCCTGTGCATCGTCACCCAGTCCGACAGCCAGGCCATACCGTTTTCTGGGCCCGAATCTGATGAGCAAACTGGCGTCTGTCTCACTGCTTTGGCCAGTGGGATTCATTTCATGTCCCCCCAGACTGTGCTGTGTTGTTACTGGTGACTGTATGGCGCTGGGTGTTTGACTGTGGCTCTTTGGGGTGGATTAGTGTGGACAAAGCGCTGGTGCCAGTTAGGGGAAGCCACTCTGGCCCCTGTTTGCTCAGTCATTTCCCAGACGAGCCCAACCCCATCAGCCAGGAATGCCCCAACCTGTGTCCTGCGTGACCCCTCTGTTGTTTGGGGGGGCTTGCTGTGGGTGACCCCCATGTCAACCCTTTGCTGTGTTGTTGCTGCAGCCAGTGTCATCAGTTGTTCAGTTTGGGAGACCATTTCATAGCTTATTATGGAATCGGAAAGCAATATGGATTAGGTTGAGTATGACAAAGGTGTTTTCTTTCTGTCCTCAAATCATAAGCCAGTGCTGATGTGTTTTCATATCAGGGTGTCTAATGTGTTCGTTTACTGTTGATCCTCAGAGGATTCTCATGTTTGTGTCTGCCTGTCTGTGTAGGTAGGTATCAGCTTAGGAGGTTCATTCCTTGGCTCGGCAGAATAATATTCTCCACATCACTCTTAAGACATGAGCTGTCTGCTCCCTTTCGCTTCCCCTCTCTCTCCCTCTCTCCCTCTTTCTGCCAGCTCACTGCTTACTGCCAAGCGCTGCCTGGGAGCGATTGCACCCGGTGAGACGGGTGGCATCAGAACCATAACCCAAAGGAAAAATTAATCCCGCTGTCATTAAGTAGCATTGAGGGAATATGCTGGCTTTTCTCTTTGGGTATTTGACCAGCCCTCGTTGGCTTAGTTTCATTGCGACACCGTGTGCTTTGATTTTCAGTCAGTACATCCTCCGTAAGCCACATCATTATAAGTCAGTGGGCTTTGGTTTGATCCACAGTCCACTGCAGCTCAGAAGTCATATTCTATTAAATAAAATCAATTTAATTGACCGTTCTCTTTGTGCTGGTAGAGTAAAATGGTAAAACGGTCTGTAAAGTTATTGTGGCATGCAAAACTACTAAACTGGCTGGAGAATCTTTGAATTCACCAGCATCTGTGGTTGGTAAATAAAAATAATAGTGTCCTGCCGTGGCTTGCATAGCGAGGAGCAGTTTTAAATGAGTGTCAATCATGGAAATCAGTGGGGTACTTCATTTGGCTACAGTGGCCTAGCCTGCAGCTTTACCTCATTATTTGGCCAGACCCAAGACCCATCTATGATTAATTTTTCCTCATCTGCCCTTGTAAGACTGAATAATGGACCTTCCACCATCCATTCATTCACAGTGCCCTGAAAGGGTTGCAAAGACAAATAGGATGGGTCCTACCTTAATAGTCCTCCGTAGTTGTACTGCTTTAGAGTGAATACTAAGTACAAGATTTCTTAAACCAGGTGTAATTAAACATCAAAATTCTCATTCCAGTGTACTCGGAGGAGGCAAATTGTATTTCTCAGCCAGATCTTTTTAATTTTGTTTAAGAAGCTTTTTTTGGATCTGGTGAAAAAAAAATCTTGCTTTGTAAAGTGATTTTAGAGAACACAGCTTGAGGCTATTGGGGCTCATCTATTTCAATATTGTTATCCTGTGTGCAGTAGACCGCTGTTACTTCTTCTTTACACCAGACTTTGGTTTCACGCCTATTGTATCTCCAGACCATGGCAGACTGAAACCAGTGCTGTCTTTTTAAAGAGGTATTCTTTATTGGATTGAATCTCTTTGTTGTTGGTTAGCCAACAAAATTCATTATATTCATATTTTTTCCCAACAGAAGTTTTTCTCATTGTGGCTAATTATTTATGGGTACCCCAGATGTGGTGGGCCCCATAATATCCAGTCTAATCAGTGTAAATGTTCCCCAATCCAAAGATGTTTCAGTACAGATATACTTGGACACTGGCTTAGGTGTCCTAACTTTGGCTCAAATACAATTGGAAGTGGACAACTTGGCAGTTGGCACGCCATTCGAGGAAGGTGTTCTCTGGATTAATGCACCTCTTGGCATGTGTGTCAGTGTTGGTCTGGTAGGGGGTACAGGGCTGTTGCTTTTGGTGGAAGCATGCCATTTGCCATTTCCAAATACAGATGGACTGATGATGGAAACAGAGATGCTGGGGTGGTGTACTGGGTTGAGGTCTTCACTCGTTAGTGTATACTATTCATTAAAGCACAGATGTCATAAAAGAAAGAAAACAAACAAACCTGCCACACTGGCCGGTAACTTTTGGAAACGAAAACATTTGAATGCCTCGGTTATATCCAATCTTGGTCTTTGCCTGTTCTAAAGTGTTGTCCCTGCTGACTACCATACACTTTCTCTGACCATCAACACATCAAAGCAAAGAAATGGCTCTGGCTGCTCTATACAAAATCTTATTGAAAATGGGTAGGGCAACATACACTGACCTGGGACAAGATTTCTTTCCTTCTCTGGCTATATTGGTGTTATTCTAATTTGTTAAGCCTCATTGTAGTCACCGCTCTGTAGCAGACCACGGAGATCCTTTTCTTTATTATTATATTGAGCATTTTATTTAGCCTCTTCGGTGTGCAAGTTGGGTGGGGTTTTGTACATTTGAGGAAATCCAAATGCTTACATTATGGCTGACAAGATCGATTCATCA
Organism: Gephyroberyx darwinii; assembly: GCA_900660455.1. NCBI lineage: Eukaryota > Metazoa > Chordata > Actinopteri > Trachichthyiformes > Trachichthyidae > Gephyroberyx > Gephyroberyx darwinii. Next base: position 10,898 of record CABFOQ010003303.1, on the reverse strand, counting down.
ATCCCCAGAAGTTGAATCATTCTCAAATGGTAATTAGACCCAGGCCTGTTCTGTATCCAGGGACTGCTACCCAGCTGTGCAGGGCTTTCCAAGGGAATGGGATCTAGAGGGACCAGAGGTGTGGGTGGGACAGTAGTCAAGGAAGTCAGTTGTCAAGGAAATCAATATTTGTTGTTGGGTCATGATTCAGCTTTCCAAATGAGTTGTGCTGTTCTGGAAACAACACACTAGTGGGAATACGCTGCATGTAGCACACTGCAACTTGACAAACAAGGAAAATAGTCCTAACTCTTTAAGCAACCCTCTGGATTAAGCAACTCTTTGTCAGATTGTCTGATTGGTGAAGACATGGGCCTATTTGTAATTTGTAGGTGTGCTTGATTTTAGGCTTTTTTTGTACACTACTGGCTTGCTTGAAAGAAGCATAAATCAATAACCCATTTTCAGAGTCGACCATGTAAATACTACTTTCCACTGGTCTGCTGTTTGTGGTCAGTCCTCTACACAAGTTGACGTGTGTGACTGTGACTGAGTTACAGCCTCCTGTTATGCAGCCCTATGGGTCAGACAGTGCAGTCTGTGGTCTAACTGGGTGGAAGTAATAGTTTCTGTGCCTGGCTGTGGCCCTTTGTACAACAAATCCCCCTTATCCTCTCCCACTGACAACAAGGAAGTTGTGACAGGCTGAATGCTGCCTCTCACCATAATGACCATGTAATAGCCATGTAATTCCTGTGTAGTAGTTGAGATTTTATTCTCCAGATGTTGACTGTGGCCTGTGTGTGGGAGTTATTGATGCACTGTGTGTGGGCATATCTGAAAAACATCCATTACTTATTGACAATAAAATGTATTGTATATTGTCTTGTTATATTGTGTCATTAGCAATATTAGCATGTCAAATTTCTAGTCTTAATACTACTATACACATATAAATATATAGGGGAAAAAGATGGTATGTTCTTTACAGAAACAACCTAGATCATGGACTGAAACTATACTGAACATTGAAACCACTTTTCTCAAGCCTAAATCCTTCATTACTTCTTTCAGCTCATTTTGTTTCTGTTAGTGGTGACTGGATTGGGGACTCTGCCAGTTAGCTATAGGCTCTTTAGCGAAAGGAGGGTATTTTGTTACCTGGGATTCCTGCATTCCTTTGGCACCATGAACATTGCTCATCCACTTGATGAAACAAACGTACACATCTACATTACGAGTGATGAGGAGCTGTCGGCTATGCTAAGAGTGAGTTGGGAAATAGGATCAGGAGAAATTATGGCATTCTTCCATTGTAAAAAGATCCCACGTTTGGGCCTGTAGTAGGAAAGTATCAGCTAACAAATGTGCTGCACTAATGTGGAATAGAATCTTTAATGTGGAAAATATTTTTCTTTGTTTTTGTCTTTTTAGCCCATCTGTCATTTCCCTGTTATTTCTAGCCAATGGGTACACTCAACCTTATTCTTCCCTCTTCCTCACACTCTCTGTCCTTCATATGTCTACAGTCAGCCACTGTGTACGCCTGTAATACAGCCAAAAGAGAGCAGAAAAGACACGGCAGGAGGCAGGGCAGATGCAATTTTAACCTCAGACTGAAAGCCCTCTCACAGCTTGTTTCCAATTAAGAGGCCCTGCCAAGCGAGAGAGTGAGAAATGAGGGGAAAGGGAGAGATGAAGAAGAGGGAGCAAGAAACTGAGAGAGAGAGAGATACAGAGGAAATGTGGGAAAACAGGGTATGAGAGAGACTAAAAAAACAGAAACACAGAGGGAGAGAGTGAAAGCAAGGGAGATGCAGAAAAAGAGAAAACACACGCCAGCCATCCCAGCAGTGAGATGCGAGTGTAGCGGCTGGCTGGTCACTGACGTTGGTCTGCTATGTGTATTTATAGAGTTACAGGGTTTTAATCCTCAGTATTGGCCAAAGCCCCTGCAGAGGGCTGCCAGCCAACTTGATGCAGGCTCTACAGAGCTTGGGAAAACTGGTGATCATTGGGGGAGGATGGTAGATCTGAGTTCCTGTACATTAACTGTATGTACCTTTTTTATGTGTCAGGATGCCTTTCCTGAAAGTCTGTTTCCCATTTTTACTTTGTCTCAAATATACTGTATAATAGTTTATTGTGTAGCCTAAATAGATTAACACGATGTGATTCAACAAATAAAACACTACAGTAACTGATGAAACCTCCTTTAGCAGCTAAACGTTTCCTGTAGTTGCTGATCAGACCTGCACATCAGTTAGGAGGTATTTTGGCTTGCTTCCGCCCATGCCACAACATTTCAGTAGGGGTAAGGCCATTCCAAAATTTTTCCTCTGTTCAAGCCCTTCTGTTATAGATTTTTCTTTTCTAGGTTTTTGTCAGACAACTTGTTTTGAGGTCAGACTGCGCCCATGTCAGTCTAGCAGATAATGTCTGTCTCACACAAGTGGATGAGGAAAAAAGGTGCATGCTCACTCTGTGTTTACAAGCAAGTGCTGAGTGCATCCCCCAGGCTTGAGATTAGTCTCTGGTGTGACAGAGAACATAACATGATGCGCACCTCTTAGGCGCAGCATTAGAGATTGGTTTAGTTCAATTTCTATTCATTGACCAACTTTACTGTTTTGTGCCGGCTGTGCTGATATTGTGGTGGTGCGCCACAGATGAGCCTATGTATGGGAAACGCTGAGGTCTTAGCTGCCCTGAGCTGGAATAATGGAAGTCTAGCCACTTGGGTGAGGCTGGTAGATCACTGTGGCATGGCTCTGTACAATAGCTAATTGCGTAGGTTCAGTGTTAAGATGTGTTAATCTTTCCTTTTTTATATTCTTTTATTGTTATTTTCCATCCACTTGGTTTGGAGATACAATATCCACTGGAGGCTGGTAGACCACTGAGCTACTGTATAATAAATGTGAACGAGGAGGTTCAGCGTTCCCAGGGTAGTGTAGTGTTTTTTCCCCCAATTTGCCAACATAAGCCAACCTGATCTAGTTGGCCTAGTTGGATAGACCTGAGGAAACCGTCAGGGGAGATTGGTAGACCACTATGGTCTTGTACAACAGCTTGCCTAATTGTGTTTGCTTCCATGTCAGGATGGTCCCATTGTTCCTAAAGTCTGTTTTACCAATTTACCATCTGCGATCTACAGTCAGTTACTTCCTTTACAGTGTTCCTGACTGACTTGTTCACAGAGGTACCAGGAGACATATGGTCTCCCTCAACAAGATGCTGTTCGATAGCTAATTTTCTATCTCTACTTTTAGGATAGTTTTCTGGAAGTCTGTTCCAATTGGCATCCTTTTTTGCTCAGCTCTTCCAGCTAACCTGATATTACTGGCTTCGCTGGAGAGAGCTGGATGATATAACAGGCAGCGATGAGGCTGGTAAACCACAAAGTTTCTGTGCATTAACCACAATTGCACAAAGTATATGTCTACTCTTCATCGACATAGACTTAGAAATGGTACTTAAATGGCCATGCAGCATAGAGTGCTTATAGGACAAATGCTTTCACTGTTCCCAGGATCTAAGATAGGGCCTTGGCAATATCCAGCATGTAGACCACTAGGTCTAAATGTGGGGCTAAATGTGTACACACCATTGGCAGAATCCTTAGGACTACACTGGATGATGACCCTTGAGCTTGTCTGTTTATTTTGATTTGGTTTACTTGGTATCTTGTTATTGTAAATGGCTGATCCATTGTCACACCATTTTGACGAGTCTTGGACTCGACCTGGACCTAGGCAGAAATGCGCGAGTTAGAAATGGTAGCATGTCAGGCATCTTCATATCTCCAGACACAATATTCCCACATTCCCATCTGGGAAATGCTTAGATCAAATGCCCCTTCAGACATATTTTTTCTTAGAGTTGATACAATTGGAGCCTGCTGTGGGCTTAGCTTTGCCTTGTTAGTGCAGTCCTGAGAATGGAGGAGTCAGTTTGCATTCAGAGTGCAGTGTGTTTTTTCCACAGGCTCAAGCTAGCTCTCTATGCATGACTGAGTGCCCTGTGATGCCACTTCGTGAAAACATCCCCAGGTGTGTGAGTGTATGTTAAGATTTGTTTTCCAGTTCCACACTCCAGACTGATGCAAACATATTCTGTGGTTATTTACAGCAGGCAGTATTTGTTGACACAATTAGACTGCTCATGTTTCCCTCATTGCCTGAATTTGATGAGATGGAAAATGTCTCTGTTGGATGGAGGGGGCTTACCCGTGTTTATTATCAGGTTTATGAGACATGATTTTTACACTTTATTAACATCCATAGCGGATATTGAATGCAGTTTCTCTCAACAAGATAGATGTTAATGATGATAGATGAACAGATGTTAAAGGTGGGTTAGTAGTTGAATGTGGCTTGCCAAATATGTTAAGATAGGCCTATTTCATCCTTTTTACTGATTATTTT